>CAHIKZ030004631.1:317500-350000 GCA_903632075.3 Acanthosepion pharaonis | reverse complement strand
GAGAACATATGGGCCTACCAGATAGTTACCTGCAATTCCAGCCCACACATTAATCATAAATTGATGCTGGTGTCTCACCTGTATTGCACCATGGGGATTCCGATCCACCCACAAGTGTTGGTTGTATAAATTTGTTATTCCATCTCTGCTATATGTTGCCTCAGCCATAAACAAGACTGAAGGAACAAACAATGGATCAAAAGTTTGTGCAATAAGCCATTAGCATAAGTTCTCCCATGGTGAGTGATTAGACAGTAAAAGACCCTGCACACATTCAAATGATATGGATACAGGAGCTGCTCTTAAAGTACACTCCACGCAGTACTATGAGATGTATGACATGCTAGGGCCACTCGACGTGTGCTAATACATGGATCATTTTCAACAGCCTGTAGAATATAATGTTCATGGTCAGGTGTACAAGCAGACCTCAGTCTTCCTCAATCCATAGTTTGTGATGTTACGAATTCTGTCTCAGTATTGTGATGATAAACAGCAGCAAAGGTTTGATGGCTGTCTTCAGTCTGGAAATGCAATCTGATACAGCCATGCAGCCTCACATCCATTACCATTTGTGTGGCCATATGTATAAATCATATCTGCCTGCTCGCAATATGAATATCCTGCCATTGTTAAACGGAATACTTCTCAATTAACTCACTACTACACACATTGAAGAGAGACGAGCCATAAATGTACACGAATGACAAATGTAACCACATCTACATGGCAACACAGCGCAATCTACCATAAACTTTCTTGAAACTTAACTCAAAAATAAAGGATTTGCAGACATAATATTCCATCCATTTGTTCTTGTTTTGGTGTGAGGAATCTGCCCCCAAAGTTAGTAAGCATTTTTGCTACATCCTGTATATATAATTTACTCTTATGGTTAGGGCAAGTGTTGCAAATGTTGACAAAATATTAATGGGATGGTAGAACCTGTTAGGGTCCCAGCTATGGGTAAATAGTGAAGCCCTGAACCAAAACAAAACAAAACACTGAAAGTATAAAAATACATTTTTATAGTAAAAATACTAGCAATATATCTTTATATAAAAAATGACCAACAATACATATAGTAAATTGACAAACTACATTTTTAAAGCAAAATGACCAACAATACATTTTATCTGTAATTGAAGGCAAACAATCGAGTTCAAAATATTTTAAATTGCAGCCATAAAATGGTGTTCAAATTATTTAGATTTCAACATTAAATAATCCATCATGGTTGATATGCTGCTAAACAAAATCAACCAATCAACAAAAAATTTTAAAATTTTTGTTCATAATTATAAAATTAAAAAGAATATAAACAACTAATAAAAATTCAGCAGATAATTTTTATGTCTAATATTGAAGAATTATTTGAATGTTAATGACCCTCCACAAAACTGTAGAAAGTATAAAAATATTTCTTACTGGCAGTGATATTAATATTTTATCTAGGAATGTAACCGAGTTATTCCCATTTAGCCTTTTGATTTTTTTTATACAGGTTCTTTGCATATATGTTTTGAATATTTTTGGGGGTTGCATATGTTAAAATGCCTTTTTAATACTTAACAGTCACCAACCACAATTTCCAATCACCCACCATTTTCTGTTGAGTTGCTAATCACCCACCCAACAGTTGAAATTGCCCACTGGTGAACAATATTGCCTATGTGGAGAAACTCTGCTCTAGATGTTCCCAATGTTTTAAAAAAAAATGAAAGAAGAAGTAGACAAAGACGTCAAAAAAGAAGACAAAGACAAAAAGAAGACAAAGACAAAGAAGAAGACAAAAGACAAAGAAGAAGACAAAGACAAAAGAAGAAAAAAAAGACAAAAGAAGAAAGACAAAAGAAGAGAAAGACAAAGAAGAAAAAAAAAAGAAGAGAAAAAGAAGAGAAAAGACAAAAGAAGAGAAAAGACAAAGAAGAAGAAAAAAAAGAAGACAAAGACAAAAAGAAGACAAAAAGAAGAGAAAAGAAAAGAAAAGAAAAAGAAAAAAAGAAAAAGAAGACAAAAGAAGACAAAAAGAAGAAAAAAGAAAAGAAGACAAAAGAAGAAGAAAAAAGAAAAGAAAAGACAAAAAGAAGAAAAAAGACAAAGAAGAAGAAAAGACAAAAGAAAAGAAGACAAAAGAAGACAAAAGAAGAAAAGAAAAAAGACAAAGAAGAAAAAGAAAACAAAAAAGAAGAAAAGAAGAAGAAAAGACAAAAGAAGACAAAAGACAAAAGAAGAAAAAGAAAAAAAGAAAACAAAAGAAGAGAAAAGACAAAGAAAAGAAGACAAAGACAAAAGAAAAGAAAAAAGAAGAAGAAAAGACAAAAGAAGACAAAGACAAAGAAAAAGAAGAGAAAAGAAGAAAAAAGACAAAAAGACAAAAGAAGAAAAAAAAGAAAAAGACAAAAAGAAGACAAAAAAGAAGAAAAAAAGAAAAAGAAGAAGAAAAAGAAAAAGAAAAGAAAAAGACAAAAGACAAAAAGAAGACAAAAGAAGAAAAAGAAGAAGAAAAAGAAAAAGAGAAAAAGAAAAAGAAGAGAAAAGAAGAAAAGACAAAAAAAAGAAGAAAAACAAAGAAGAAAAAAAAAGAAAAAAAGAAAAAAGAAAAAAAGAAAAGAAAAAAGAAAAAAAAAAGACAAAGAAAAGAAGAAAAGAAAGAAAAAAAAAAAAAGAAAAAGAAGAAAAAAGACAAAGAAGAAAAAGAAAAGAAAAGACAAAAGAAGAAGAAAAAGAAAAAAGAAGAAAAAAAAAAGAAGACAAAAGAAAAAGAAGAAGAAAAAGAAGAAAAGAAGAAAAGAAAAAGAAAAGAAGACAAAAGAAAAGAAGAAAAAAAACAAAGAAAAGAAAAGAAAAGAAGAAAAAAAAAAAAGAAAAAAAGACAAAAGAAAAAGAAGACAAAAAAGAAGAAGAAGACAAAAGACAAAAGAAGACAAAAGACAAAAAAGACAAAAGAAGACAAAAAGAAGAAAAGAAAAAAAAAGAAAAAAAAACAAAAAAAAGAGAAAAGACAAAAAGAAAAAGAAGAAAAGACAAAAAAAAAGAAACAAAAGAAGAGAAAAGAAAAAAAAGAAAAAAAGACAAAAAAGAAGACAAAAAAGAAGAAAGAAAAAGAGAAAAAAAAGAAGAAAAGAAGAAAAAAGAGAAAAAGACAAAAAGAAGACAAAGACAAAGAAGAAGAAAAAGAAGAAAAAAGACAAAAGAAAAAGAAAAAGAAAAAGAGAAAAAAGAAAAGAAGAAAAAGACAAAAGAAGACAAAAACAAAAGAAAAGAAAAAAAAAGAAAAGAAAAAAAGAGAAAAAAGACAAAAGAAAAGAAAAAAAAGAGAAGAGAAAAAAAAAGAAGACAAAAGACAAAAAAAAAGAAAAAGAAAAGAAAAAAAAGAAAAAAGAAGACAAAAAGAAAAAAGAAAAAGACAAAGAAGAAAAAAGAAAAGAAAAGAAGAAAAAGAAGAAAAAAAAAAAAAAAGAAAAGAAAAGAAAAGAAGAAAAAAGAAGAAAAAGAGAAAAGAAAAGACAAAAAGAAGAGAAAAGAAAAAAGAAAAAAAAAAAGAGAAAAAAAAGAAGAAAAAGACAAAAGAAGAGAAAAGAAAAGAAAAAAAAGACAAAAGAAGAAAAAAAGAAGAGAAAGACAAAGAAGAGAAAAGACAAAAAGAAGAAGAAAAAGAAAAAGAAGAGAAAAGACAAAGAAGAGAAAAGAAGAAGAAAAAAAGACAAAAAGAAGAGAAAAGAAGAAAAGACAAAAGAAGAAAAAGAAAAACAAAGAGAAAAGAAAAAGAAGACAAAGAAGAAGAAAAGAAAAGAAGAAAAAGACAAAAAAGAAGAAAGAAGACAAAAAAGAAAAAGAAAAAGAAGAAAAAGAAGAAGAAAAGAAAAAGAAGACAAAAAAAAGAAGACAAAAAGAGAAAAGAAAAAAAGACAAAGAAGAAAAAGACAAAAGAAGAAAAAGACAAAAGAAGAAAAAAGAAGAAAAAGACAAAGAAGAAGAAGAAGACAAAGAAAAAGAAGAAAAGAAGAAAAAAGAAAAAGACAAAAGAAGAGAAAAGACAAAGAAAAGAAGAGAAGACAAAAGAAGAAGAAGAAAAAACAAAAAAGACAAAGAAAAAAGAAGAAAAAGACAAAAGAAGAAAAAGAAAAGAAAAGACAAAAGAAGAGAAAAAGAAAAAGACAAAAGAAGACAAAAGAAAAAAAGAAAAAGAAGACAAAAGAAGAAAAAAGACAAAGAAAAGAAAAAAAGACAAAGACAAAAGAAGAAGAAGAAGAAAAAGACAAAAGAAGAAAGAAGAAAAAACAAGACAAAAAAGACAAAAGAAGAAAAAGACAAAAAAGAAGACAAAAGAAAAAAGAAGAAAAAGAAGAAAAAGACAAAAAGAAGACAAAAAGAAGAGAAAAGACAAAAGAAGACAAAAAAAGAAAAGAAGACAAAGAAGAAAAAGAAAAAAAAGACAAAAGACAAAAAGAAAAAAAAGACAAAGAAGAAAAAGACAAAAGAAGAAGAAAAAAAAAAGAAAAGAGAAAAAGAAGAAAAACAAAAAAGAAAAAAGAAAAAAGAAGAAAAGAAAAAAGAAGAGAAAAGAAAAAAAAGACAAAAAGAAAAAAAGAAAAAAAAAAGACAAAGAAGAAGAAAAGAAAAAAGAAAAAAGACAAAAAGAAGAAAAAAGACAAAGAAAAGAAAAAGAAAAAGAAGAAGAAAAAGAAGAAAAAAAAAGAAGACAAAAGACAAGAAAAAAAGACAAAAGAAAAAGAAGAAAAAAAGAAGAAAAGAAGAAAAGACAAAAAAAGACAAAAAAAAAGAAAAAGACAAAGAAGAAGAAAAGACAAAAGAAGAAGAAAAGACAAAAAGAAGACAAAGACAAAAAGACAAAGAAGAAAAAGAGAAAAGACAAAAGAAGACAAAAAGAAGAAAAAAGACAAAGAAGAAGAAAAAGAAAAGAAGAAGACAAAGAAGAAGAAAAAGAAGAAAAAGACAAAAAGAAGAAAAAGACAAAAGAAGACAAAAAGACAAAGAAGAAAAAAAAAAAGAAGACAAAAGACAAAAAGAAGAAAAAGAAGAAAAGAAGACAAAGAAAAAGAAGACAAAAGAAGAAAAAAGAAAAAAAGAAAAAAGAGAAAGAAAAAAAAAGAAAAAAAAGAAGAAAAGAAGAAGAAAAAGAAGAAAAGAAAAAGAAGAAAAAGAAAAGAAGAAGAAGAAGAAGAAGAAAAAAGAAGACAAAAAAGAAGACAAAGAAGAAGAAGAAAAAGACAAAAGAAGACAAAAGAAGAAGAAGACAAAAGAAAAAAAAGAAAAAAAAAAAAAAAGAAAGAGAAAGAGAAAAGAAGAAGAAAAAAGAAGAAAAAAAGAAGAGAAAAAAAAGAAGACAAAAGAAGAAAAAAGACAAAGAAGAAAAAGAAGAAAAAGAGAAAGAAAAAGACAAAGAAGAAAAGAAAAAGACAAAAGAAGAGAAAAAGAAAAAAAAGAAAAGAAAAAAAAGACAAAAGAAGAAAAAAAGAAAAGAAGACAAAAGAAGAAGAAAAAGAAGAAAAAGAAGAAAAAGAAAAAAGAAGAAAAAGAAAAGAGAAGAAAAAAGAAAAAGAAGACAAAAAAAAAAGAAGAAAAAGAAAAGAGAAAAGAAAAAAACAAAGAAGAAAAAGACAAAAGAAGAAAAAAAAAGAAAAAAGAAGAGAAAAGACAAAAAAGAGAAAAGAAAAGAAAGAAAAGAAAAAGACAAAAAAGAAAAAAAAGACAAGAAAAAAAAGAAAAAGACAAAGAAGAAGACAAAAAGAAGAAAAAGAAAAAGAAAAAGAAAAGAAAAAGAAAAAGAAAAAGAAAAAGAAGAAGAAGACAAAAAGAAAAAGAAAAGAAAGAAAAAGAAGAAAAAAGAAAGAAAAGACAAAAAGAAAAGAAGAAAAAAGAAGAAAAAGAAAAGAAGAAAAAGAAAAGAAGAAAAGAAAAAAAGACAAAGAAGAAGACAAAGAAAAAGAAGAAAAAAGAAGAAAAAAGAAAAAAAAAGAAAAAGAAAAAAGACAAAAGAAGAGAAAAGAAAGAAGAAAAAGACAAAAAAGAAAAAAGACAAAAAAGAAAAGAAAAGACAAAGAGAAAGAAAAGAAGAAAAAAAAAAAAAGAAAACAAAGACAAAAAGAAGAAAAGAAGACAAAAGAAAAAAGAAGACAAAAGAAGAAAAAAGAAAAAAAAAAAGAAAAGAAAAGAAGAAAAAGAAAAGAAAAAGAAGAGAAAAGACAAAAGAAGAAGAAAAAGAAAAGAAGAAAAAAAAGAAAAAGAAAAGAAAAAGACAAAAGAAAAAAAGAAGAAAAAAGACAAAAAAGACAAAAGACAAAAGAAGACAAAAAAAAGAAAAAAAAGACAAAAGAAGAAAGAAAAGAAGAAAAAAAAGAAAGACAAAGAAGAAGAAAAAAAAGAAAAAGAAGAAAAAAGACAAAGAAGAAAAAGAAAAAAAAAGAAAAGAAGAAGACAAAAAAGACAAAAAAGACAAAAAAAAGAAGAAAAAAAGAAGAAAGACAAAGAAGAAGAAAAGACAAAAAAGAGAAAAAAAAGAAGAAAAGAAGAAAAAGACAAAAGAAGACAAAAAGAAAAGAAAAAAAGACAAAAAGAAAAAGACAAAAGAAGACAAAAGAAAAAGAAGACAAAAGAAGAAAGAAGAAAGAAGAAAAAGAAGAAGAGAAAAGAAAAAAAAAGAAAAAAAGAAGAAAAAAAGAAAAGAAAAAGAAAAAAGAAGAAGAAAAAGAAAGAAGAAAAGAAGAAAGAAAAAGAAAAGACAAAAGAAAAAAAGACAAAAAAGAAAAAAAAGAAAAAGACAAAAAAAGACAAAAGAAAAGAAGAAAAGAAGAAAAAGAAAAAGAAGAAAAAAAAAGAAAGAAAGAAAAAGAAGAAGAAAAAAAGAAAAGAAGAAAAAGAAGAAAACAAAGAAAAAAGAAGAAAAAGAAGAAAAAAGAAAAAAAGACAAAAGAAGAAAAAAGAAAGAAGAAAAGAAAAAAAGAAGAAGAAAAAAGAAAAAGAAAAAGAAGAGAAAAGAAGACAAAGACAAAAAAAGACAAAAGAAGAAAAAGACAAAAGAAGAAGAAAAAAAAAAGAAGACAAAAAGAAGAAAAAGAAAAAAAGACAAAGAAAAAAGAAAGAAAGACAAAAAAGAAAAAAGAAAAAAGAAGAAAAAAGAAAACAAAAAAAAAAAGAAACAAAAGAAAAGAAAAGAAAAAAAAAGACAAAGAAGAAAAAAGACAAAACAAAGAAAAGAAGAAGAAAAAGAAAAAGAAAAAAGAAAAAAGAAAAGACAAAAAAGACAAAGAAGAAAAAGAAGAAAAAAAGAAGAAGACAAAGAAAAGAAAAGAAAAGAAAAAAGAAAAAAAAGAAAAAAGAAGAAGAAGAAGAAAAAGACAAAAAAAGAAAAAGAAGAAAAAGACAAAAGAAGACAAAAGACAAAAGAAAAAAGACAAAAGACAAAAAGAAAAGACAAAAGAAGAAAAAGAAGAAAAGAAAAGAAGAAGAAAAAGACAAAAAGAAGAAGAAAAAGACAAAAAAGAAGAGAAAAAGACAAAGAAGAAGAAAAGAAAAAAAAGAAGAAAAAAGAGAAAAAGACAAAGAAGAGAAAAGACAAAAAGAAAAAAAGACAAAGAAGACAAAAAAAGACAAAAAGAAAAAGACAAAGAAGAAGACAAAAGAAAGAAAAAAGAAGAGAAAAGACAAAAGAAGAGAAAAGAAAAAGAAGAAGACAAAGAAAAGAAAAAGAAGAAAGAAAAAAAAGACAAAAAGAAGAAAAAAGACAAAAGAAGAGAAAAAGAAAAAGAAAAAGAAGAAAAAGACAAAGAAGAAGACAAAAGAAGAAAAGAAAAGAGAAAAGACAAAAGAAGAAGACAAAGAAGACAAAAGACAAAAGAAGACAAAAAAAAGACAAAAGAAGAGAAAGACAAAAGAAGAAAAAGACAAAGAAAAAAAAGAAAGAAAGAAGAAAAAGAAAAAAGAGAAAAAAGAAGACAAAAGAAGAAAAAGAAAAAGAAGAAGACAAAGAAAAGAAGAAAACAAAAGAAAAAGAAAAAGACAAAAGAAGAAAAAGACAAAAGAGAAAAGAAAAAGAAGAAAAAGAAGAAAAAGACAAAAGAAGAAGAAAAGAAAAGACAAAGAAAAAAAGAAAAAGAAAAAGACAAAGAAGAAGAAAAAGAAGAAGAAAAGAAAAGAAAAGAAAAGACAAAAGAAGAAAGAAAAAAAAAAAGAAAAAAAGAAGAAAAAAAGAAGAAGAAGAAAAAAGACAAAAAGAAAAGAAGAAAGAAGACAAAGACAAAAAGAAAAAGAAGAAAAAAGACAAAGAAGAAGACAAAGAAGAGAAAGAAGAAGAAGAAAAACAAAGAAAGAAGAAGAAAAAAGAAGAAAAAGAAGAAGACAAAAGACAAAAGAAGAAGACAAAGAAAAAGACAAAAAAGACAAAAGAAGAAAAAAACAAAAGAAGACAAAAGACAAAGAAGAGAAAAAAAGACAAAAAAAACAAAGACAAGAAGAAGAAGAAGACAAAAAAGAAAAAGACAAAAGAAGAAGAAAAAGACAAAAAAAGAAAAAGAAAGAAAAGACAAAAGAAGAAAAAGAAAAGAAAAGACAAAAAAGACAAAAGAAGAAGACAAAAAGAAAAGACAAAGAAAAAAGACAAAAGACAAAGAAGACAAAAAAGAAAAAAAAGAAGAAAAGAGAAGAGAAAAAAGAAAAAAAAGACAAAGAAAAAAAAGAGAAAAAGACAAAAGAAGACAAAAGAAGAAAGACAAAGAAGAGAAAAGACAAAAAAAAAAGAAGAAAAAAGAAAAAAAGACAAAAAGAAGAAAGAAAAGACAAAAGAAGAAAAAAGAAAAAAGACAAAAGAAAAGAACAAAGACAAAGACAAAGAAGAAAACAAAGAAAAGAAGAGAAAAGAAGAAAAAGAGAAAAGACAAAAAAGACAAAAAGAAAAAAGAAAAAGAAGACAAAGAAGAAGAAAAAGACAAAGAAAGAAAAAGAAGAAAAAAGACAAAAGAAAAGAAGAAGACAAAGACAAAGAAAAAGACAAAGAAGAAGAAAAAGAAGAGAAAAGACAAAAGAAGAGAAAAGAAGAAGAAAAGACAAAAGAAGACAAAGAAAAAGACAAAAGAAGAAGAAAGAAGAGAAAAGACAAAAAGAAGACAAAAGAAAAAAAAGACAAAAGAAGAAAAAAGACAAAGAAGAAAAAGAAAAAGAAAAAGAAGAAAAGACAAAAAAGAAGAAGAAAAAGAAGAAAAAGAAGAAAAAAGACAAAAAAAGACAAAAGAAGACAAAGACAAAAGAAAAAAAAGACAAAAAGAAGAAGAAAAGACAAAGAAAGAGAAAAGAAAAGAAAAAAAGAAGAAAAAAAGACAAAAGAAGAAAAAGAAGAAAAAGAAGAAGAAGACAAAGACAAAGAAGAAAAAGACAAAAAGAAAAAAAAAAAGAAAAAAGAAGACAAAAGAAGAAGAAAAGAAAAAGACAAAAAGAAGACAAAAGAAAAAGAAGAAAAGAAGAAGACAAAGAAGAAGAAAAGAAGAAAAAGAAGAAAAAGAAAAAGACAAAAGAAGAAGAAGAAAAAGAAGAGAAAAGACAAAAGAAGAAGAAAAAGAAAAAGACAAAGACAAAAAAAACAAAGACAAAAGAAGAAAAAGAAGAGAAAAGACAAAAGAAGAGAAGACAAAGAAGAAAAAAGACAAAGAAGAAGAAAAAGACAAAAAGAAGAAAAGAAGAAAAAGAAAAAAAAGAAGAGAAAAGAAAAAGAAGACAAAAGAAGAAAGAAGAAGAAGAAAAAGAAGACAAAAAGAAAAGACAAAAGAAGAAGACAAAGAAGAAGAAAAGAAGAAGAAGAAAAAAAGACAAAGAAGACAAAAAAAGAAGAAGAAGAAGAAGAAGAAGACAAAAGACAAAAGAAGACAAAACAAAGACAAAAGAAGAAAAAAGAAGAAGAAAAAGACAAAAAAGAAGAAACAAGAAAAAAAAGACAAAGAAGAAGAAGAAAAGAAGAAAAGAAAAGACAAGAGAAAGAAAAAGAAGAAGAAGAAGAGAAAAAGACAAAGAAGAAAAGAAAAGACAAAAGAAAAAAAAGAAGACAAAGACAAAAAAAAGAAAAAGAAAAAAAAAGACAAAGAAGAAGAAAAAAAAAAAGACAAAAGAAGAAGAAAAGACAAAAAAAAGAAAAAGAAGAAAAGAAAAGAAAAGAAAAAAGAAAAAGACAAAGAAAAAGAAGAAAAAGACAAAAAGACAAAAGAAGAAAAACAAAAGAAGACAAAGAAAAAAGAAAGAAGAAAAAGACAAAAGAAGAAAAAGACAAAAGAAAAAGAAGAAGACAAAAAAAAGACAAAGACAAAAAGAAGAAAAAAGAAAAGAAAAAGACAAAAGAAGACAAAAAGAAGAAAAAGACAAAGAAGAAAAAGACAAAAGAATAAAGAAAAAAAAGACAAAGAGAAGAAAAAGACAAAAAGAAGACAAAAGAAGAAGAAGAAAAAGAAAGAAGAAGACAAAAGACAAAGAAGAAGAAAAAGACAAAAGAAGAAGAAAAGACAAAAACAAGAGAAAAGACAAAGAAGAAGACAAAGAAGAAGAAAAAGACAAAGAAGAAGACAAAGAAGAAGACAAAGACAAAGACAAAGACAAAGACGAAGACAAAGAAGAAGACAAAGACAAAGAAGAAGACAAAGACAAAGAAGAAGACAAAGAAAAAGACAAAGAAGACAAAGACAAAGAAGACAAAGACAAAGAAGAAGACAAAGACAAAGAAGAAGACAAAGAAAAAGAAGAAGACAAAGAAGAAGAAAAAGACAAAGAAAAGAAAAGACAAAAGAAGACAAAAAAGACAAAGAAGAAAAAGAAGAAGACAAAGACAAAGAAGAAGACAAAGAAAAAGACAAAGAAAAAGACAAAGAAAAAGACAAAGAAAAAGACAAAGAAGAAGACAAAGAAGAAGACAAAGAAGAAGACAAAGAAGAAGACAAAGAAGAAGACAAAGACAAAGAAAAAGAAGACAAAGACAAAGAAAAAGAAAAAGACAAAGAAGAAGACAAAGAAGAAGACAAAGACAAAGAAGAAGACAAAGACAAAGAAGAGGAGGAGAATAAGGTTAACATTGCAGGTGTTGAAAAAAATTAACCTTTTTTATTCATAATTATAAAATTAAAAAGAATATAAAGTGCTAACAATTAATAAAGATTCAGCAAATATTTTTTGTTGTTTTTGGTCTTCCTTTATTCAATTTACATCTCCTCCCTTCACCAAATATTTTGTCTCAAGACCTATTTAAATGTTAATCACCCTTCTGAAAACTACAGAAAATACTAAGATATGTGTTGTTTGTGGAGATATCTTATCTCAGAATATGACTCAATTATTCCCATTTAGCATCTTGCTTTTTGGGGTTATTTTTATACAAGTTCTTTGTATAGCTGCTTTGTATATTTTTTTTTCAGGTAACATATGTTGAAATACCTTTTTAATACTCAAAATCCTATATTGCACACAAAAATTTACAATTGTCCACCATTTTGTGTTCAGTTGCTCATCAATTGAAATTGCCCACTGGTGGGTAATATCAACCAGGTTGGGAAACCCAGATATTTTTTTTTCTTTATTTTTAATCGATTTCACCCTAAGCAAGGCAGTTAAGCCACTAAGACACAAGGGGTTACTGGGTGTGAAAGAATTAGGAACAGAAATATTAATAATGAGCAAGAAGAGAAAGGAGCAATTGGGAGGACAGTAGATAACGATTGACATTGCATTTAAATTGGCTGGAAAGTATAGAGCCAGAAGGTAGTTCCACAAGCGAGAAGTATGAGAAAAAAAACTGTTAGTACAGAATTTACAGCTACACCTTGCCAACTCAACTGTAAATTGATGAGATCTCAATGCCAGTACTGTGCTTAAATTCATAAAGTCAAGGTACCATAGCAAAAAGCTCATCTGAACAATTACCATGAAAGTATTTACAAAAAAGACAGAGACAACCTTACAGCAGTGGGAAAGTGACTGAAGCCAATCTGCCAGATCAGGACCAATAATATTGCAGATTTTTCTTTGGAATTCATCAAGGCTCTCAAGGTAAATAGAAGGGGTACTGGACCATATGTGGCAGCAATATTCGAAGCATGGATGAACGATAGAATTATAGATACGTATTTAAAGAAAATAACAATATGTAAGAAAAATATACACTACTTAAAAAAACAAAAATATCTTAAGCAATGAAAGAATTAATTTCAATTTTGGGATTTTTTCATTGTCAATTTGTTCATAACATTTTCCAATTCAACTTAAAATTATAAATCAAAATAATGGACTTACATTCTTCATCCTTTGGTTGAACAGCAACCTCCCATCCATCAAGTTGTTCATCGTCCAGTAGTTCATCAAATTTCAAATCAAAGCCTTGCGATGCACATAGAGATGGTGAGGATTCACCCTTGTTCTCATGTAAAGGTGATGTGACTTCATTGGCACTAAAACGAGCAGAGAAAAGATCCGCTGCTGCTGGTGTGCTTTTCTTCTTTGAGGAAGGTGTAGACTGTTGAAGATGTTCAATTACATTTAATGTCGGAAGGACACAGCGGAATCCTCCCAGTTCTTCATCTGAAGAGGAAGATATATGCATGTCTTTAACTGCTGAGGACTTCTCCCCTCTCGAACCATATTCCGGTGTGGATAGGGCAATATTTTGGAGAAGGATTGGTGTGCTGCACTCCTGGTTTGATTGGGAGGTTTTTGAAGAACAGGGATTTCTATGATCAGGGGTTGGTGGAAGAGCATCAAAATCGAGCCCCAAATCAAAAAGGGGTAAGTTGTCGTCGTCATCATCATCATCATTTTTACACGTGTCGCCATTTGCAGCACTGGTTTGAAATTTGGTGTTAACAAAAGAAACAATGAGGGAAGACAATTTGGATGAATTGCAGTTTTTCTCTAAAGCCACTGGTGATGGTGCCAGATCATGTGTTCTGTAAGAGGTAGTTTCAGATGAAGTCGTTGAATTGCATTTTAGGTTAGTAGCATGTGTTTTAACAGCACCATATTTTTGTCCAGTATCATCAGCAGACTCGTCATCAGAGAACATATCTGTTGTTAGATCAAAAACAGGACGATCATCTTCATGGAGAATTGCTTCATTGAAAAGGTTGTCAGAAAATCTTGAGTTTTCATGAACCGAAACATCTGGTGTTTGGTTCTGAGTTCCTGAATGACCATTTTCAGTTTTTTCAGGCAGTAAATGGCTGTTGTCTTCTATTTCTGCGGCATGATCAAAAGACTGGGAAAAATCAGCAAACAAGTCACCATAACTCGTAACCAATTTAGAATCGTCATTGTCTGGCTCCGTGAAAGACTTGCTCTTCAGACTTTTGGCCGTACCTTGGTAATCAACCCCAAAAGGATCCGACTGAGTCTTCTCATTCTTTTCTTCCGCAGATGATTTTAAATCATGCAGCTTACTCAGTTTTAAAGAACCAACAGTCTCAACTGAAAGCTTTCGTTTATGGTGACTTAAGTTATTTGCATCACTTAAATCTGGTGAAGAGACGTCCGATACCTGACAGTTTCGTTGCAGTGATGTAACTGCAGATTCAACCAAATTTGGGCTTTTAGTACCATCTTTATCATTCCTAGCTGTGTCCATTCTCTCAGGAGTGAGATGAAAGAATGGTTTATTATTATTATTATTATTATTATTATTAATATTATTATTATTTTGAGCAAAAGAATTTGAAGCCAGAATCACAGAAAAATCTGTCTGGATATTTGTAGGCATTTTTTCTCCCTCAGAACTTGAGAAAATGTCCATGCGACTAATTGTTGCATTAAATTCTTTATCCCATTTATCCACGACATAAGCAAGATTTAAAGAATTTCCCTCAGTGCCTTGAGCCTCCAGAAGATCTAACAATTCAGAAATGTTCTCGAGGGGAGGTGCTACTGGAACCAAACAGTTATGTACAGGATTACTCTTTGACAGACAAGATTTCTGAGATTCTGTGGCAGATGAAGACATATTCAATGCTTTTTGCTTCAAGCTCATTGCTTGAGATTTAAATAAAGTTCTAATGGTACCATTATCTTTCAGAATATCACAGGCAGGTTCTGGCAGTTCTTCCACAAAGTCGGAGTTGCTGTCGTCATCTGGAATGACAATAAGCGGCAGTTCTTCCTTTTTTTTGCTTGCTTTTTTGCTCTTTGGCTTTTCTCTTTGAGTCGATTTCTTTTTGGTCGTCTTTGAATTAGGTTTCACTTTGCAGTTTGTATCACATAGAGCTTTTTTGGGTTGAGAGATTTTTTTCTCTGGAGACAGATCAGGGAGTTCATCATCACTTAGCAGTTCATAGGTGGGTGGGCTTGATGCTCTGACATTGTCCCCATTGTCCAATCCAGGCTGAAACGAAAGAATTCATTATACAGTCTGATCTCTTTAATATGGCACTCCATGTTCCAGTAAGCCTATGGGAATTAAATCATATATATATATATATATATATATAGAGAGAGAGAGAGACCTATTCATAACATACTTCTCAGCAACACAAATATAATAGCATCATCTACATGCAAAAAAAGGCTAAAAATAATGTAAGCCTTACTAATAAAAACAAAAAACCAACACTTAATAATAGCAACTATGAACATGGACACAATATCTTGACTGTGTTTTGAAAATGAAAACACATTATTATTTAACAAATAATATACATGCAAATGTATAACAAACTATTTCATTATTTAACAGTTAAAATATTTTATCCTTGAAAATGGTTAAATGTATAACCGAAAGTGATCAGATTAAAAGAACATTCGGACAGTTTTATATAATTTATGACCTCTCTTACTCATGTTGTGATTTTTGATCTTAAGAGAGTCAAGCTGAATTATCACTGGGGTATCTCAATCAAGGAGTTGAACACGCGCACACAAAATTGTAGATAAAACAAACGACGCCTGAATAAGTCACTAGATGATAATTATATCAAAATAAAAAAAATTTACAGTTTTTTTTTTCTTTTTCCAACCTGTTTCTAATATATGGCGACAGAACGAAAATTTCGGCTAACTTCTCTAAGGGTGGCCAGACTTGACAACTGGATTTATCTTCAAGTACTGTTGTTTGTACTTTCAAGAACGGCACAAGGTTTACGTCGGAGTGTTTCTCCAGCGACAACTGGATTTAACTTCAAGTGCTGTTGTTCGTACTTTCAAGGATGGACATCGGAATTTTTCTTCTTCACCAGATAATTATCATTATTATCATCATTAGGTTGGCAAAAGTGTTATGTCAAAAAAATCTCTAAACTCCCCGACGCAGCTTCTGCAACTCCAGGCCTCAACTTCAACTACCTTAGACCCTGTGGGCACTTGTATTTATGGGTGTCCCTTTCTACTGGTATGGTGAGGGTGCATAGGGGGGGTATGCAAATATACTAAAATTCAACCAGTCTCCTTCTTTTGTTTTGTTTTACACTTCCAATTTTGGAAGATCCCCTCCTATTTCGGGAGGAGCAATTATATGACGACAGCCTTCCTGATGTCATTTTCTGCCTTCACAATTGCTCATTCTGTTTTCACAATTATTATTTTTTCTCAGGGAAATTTTGGTTGACAATTTTCCCAGTATGTGTACATTGACACCTTTCAACAGACAACTTTAACCTCTGGCCCTTGACTCCTGCACCTGTCCACTATCTCTCGCCTGCTATGGCAACAGAAAACAACTTATTTAACATCAGAAAGACAGAGTTGAAATTTCTAGGGACACTTATATTTAGCATCAGAAAGACAGTTGAAATTTCTAGGGCATATAATGAGGAAAGAGGGTTTGGAAAATTTGATACTCACAGGACAGATTGAAGGCAAGAGGGACAGAGGAATACAATGCATTACCTACCTAGCGAGCTTGGGTAAATGAATGGCAGAACAAAGTTTAGGAGAGATAGCAAAAAGACAAAAATTATTAAGAGCTACAAAAGACAGGAAATTGTGGAGAGTCATCATCACCAATGTGCTGAAGGGAAACAGCACATCGAAGAAGAATTCTTCACCTTGTTGTCATGGCCAAAAAAATTGAGACAATCCAAAACATGTTTGCAGCTAGAATACTTTCAAGAAACAAATTCCCCACCCACCAAAAAAAACTGTGACAAACAGTAAACATAAAATAATATGAAAACCCATCAAAAGGTGAACAAAGTAGGTCCAGTTTAGAATAGAAATATCTGCAACGTAAAACTCTGAATAAAAAATAATGTCAAATATTGGCCAGACAATCACTTCTTATTGCAAGAAAAACAATTACCTGGAACTCACTGCTTTGAACAGAAGAGTTGGAATTGGATATAGGGGTCAATCTCCCATCTGTGGAATTTTCATCAGTAAACAAATCAGGAATCTTTTTGATTTTGCCTAAGGAGGGGAAAAAAAGAAAAAAAAAATCTTTAACCATTAGCACTTTGCATTATTAATATTAATTTCCTTCCTACTGCGTTCTTTTTCAAGGGCTCTCAAATTGCAGCATCCTTATTGTTAATTTCACTCAAAGTTGTTTTCTGTTGCCATAGCAGGATATGACAACACAACTATGAAATTCAAACACACAGAGGATCAGAGTCACCTTCAGTGGCAGAATAAACTTCTTGTACAGCAAATGAAATCACATACAGAGTGATAAATGTTAAGGTGAAAATTATAAATCTTTACAATTCTAAAACAAACATGTAAGAGCAGATACAAAATCCGAAGGAAAGGAATAGCAAGTTCTTGTTTAAAGGGAAAAGGATTCATCAGGCATCTGATACAAAAACTGACAAACGCCTGAATAAATTTTCTGTCAGTATACTTGACAAACTCGAATTATCACTGACAGAAAAGACAAAATTCATTAAGAGGCTCAGATCTGGTTTTCTCACCATATAAAAACAACATGGTTTAGTGGTATTTATACTATTTACATTGTTCGGACTGTTGTCCCCATCTTTATTGTCCTATTCACAATGTTTTGCTGTTGTATGCTCTGACCTTCCTCAGGTGATATATGTTGGAATATCAAACCAAAATCTTTATTGAGTCCACCAGATGTAGATTGTTCTAGTTCCACTTGCCATGCCTGGATATCTCAGTTTCAGTTATTTTCTATTAGTAATGCTTGCATTAATTCCTGACCACTGGAAATTCCTTTCTTACACTGATAAAACACAGTTCTTGAAAATGACTTCAGTAAACATTGACAGTATATTATGAAATGGGTTAAATAAATTGTATCTATTAAAATAACATATAAACAGAAAATATATTAAATAATTGTTGAACTTAATGCATTTCATATGTTGTCAATGTCAACGTTAAGATACGTTTCATGAGAAAATATGATTGTTTGGTAAAGATCATCAAAGATTTATTGTTTATAAACAGTATTTCGGACTTTGCTAACCAGACGCTTCTTTGTGGCCTAATGGTTAACAACACATCAGATCAAATGATGGTTCCCATTGGGGTTACAGGTTCAATTCCTGTTGGAGAAGCACATATTTTCCATTAAATTTCTCGAACATTCAAACTAGTAAATGTAATTATTACTGTTTCTTAAAAAACAGAGCATTTACTTAAATAAGTTGTATTTATTAAAATAATGCATAAACAGAAAATATATTAAATAATTGTTGGACTTAATTCATATATATATATATATATATATATATATATATATATATATATCTCACAAACCAATAATTTAAGCCCATAAATAAGAACATGGGGCTTTAGACCTAATGTTTTTCTTGCTTCTTTGTCAAGCTTGGCTAGTTTACTGCCACATCATTTATTTTTTAACTGGTCAATTAACCAAGATGAGATATCTCTCAACACTGTCAGTAGGATGAGAACAATCTACCTCTGTTGATGGAATAAAAAGTTCAGTTTGAAATTCACTGAAGGTTACCTTGATCAGCATACACCTGATGAAGGCCATAAGGCACAGCAGTTGAAACATCATGATAATAGCAACAACAACAATGTGAAGATTAGTCTGTCTGTAATTAACATAGATAAAAGATGTTTTGTTTTAGAGACAAAATGGTTTACATTGTTCAGATTGTTGCTCTCATCTTTATCACATATTCACGACTTTTCGGCCATTCTATGCTCCAGCCTTCTTCAGGTGATATATAAAATAAAAATAAATTATTACAATACCTCATCTCAGAAATATAGACAGATGTTAAAATGGTTACATATCATCATCATCATTGTCATTTGACCGCTTATATTGCTTATATATCATCATTTGATCGTAATTGGGATGATTGAGCCAATGCAAATGAACCTGTATAGTACGTGCTACACCAGGGCTACATACAGTTTTGAATTCAGACTTTATTTCTACACGACTAGTTGCCACTCAAGACTATAGAACCCAGTCTCCCCTGCAACATGTCATCTTAAAAAAAAAAAAAAATAAACACCCACACACACTCACCTTTAGCAATCTTTGTTTTTTTCTCTTTTTTCTTAAGGGCTTTTGCCTGGTCCAAAGTCTCAAACTCCTTTTTGATAGTAATATACATTTTATGACACTGTGGCATCAGTCCATCAGGTAACATTCTGGGATTGTGTTGGTAATAATGGAGCGACTTGGTACCATTCAATAAGGCTTTGGTGATACTGTTTTTATTGTACTGACTTCTTTTGTAAATCTACAAAAGAAAAAATGGTAGGAAGAAATGCACAGCAGCACTTGCGAAAACAAAGAAAAATGAAGCATATAAATTTTGTACAACTAACCTGAAGATTATTTGTCTTTTTTT
Source organism: Acanthosepion pharaonis (assembly GCA_903632075.3). Lineage (NCBI taxonomy): Eukaryota > Metazoa > Mollusca > Cephalopoda > Sepiida > Sepiidae > Acanthosepion > Acanthosepion pharaonis. Next base: position 331,230 of record CAHIKZ030004631.1, on the reverse strand, counting down.
TTACTTTCTGTTTTACTTACCTAAATTTATATTTACATTTTCTACTAATGTTCAATTTTTTTAAGTTTAGATGTTAGAACTGTCAAAAAGGTAGCAGAGATTAATTCTTTTCCATTATAAATAATGAGATCATAATCTGAGTATTTTAGGCAAAAATTCTGATTGATATTTTTTTTTTCTTTCTATCTTTTTCACAATTATCAAACTTTTCAATATTTGTGTTTGCTTATATACAAGTCTTTCATAATTTGTCCTGCTTTCTAATGTTTTTGTTTATCTAACATATATATATATATATATATATATATATATATATATATACACAAACACACACAGAGAGAAGAGAGGGACTTATTTTCTGGGGAAGACTGAAAAACAGAATGGTCTACTTGAAACAGAAATTGCAATTTTCAAATGGAAATTTTCTATTTTCTAACAATTAGATTTGCCAACTGCCATTTTTATTTGTTGCTATGTTTGCTTTTACTAACTCACTCGGCCGACAGACATCAACGAATAAAGTTGAGAATGCTCTCATACATCTACCCACCCCCTTACCTACTGCTTTCCTATAGTTTACAGTATTTAGTAACTAATTTTTATGAACTTGTGTTGATTTAATAAAGAAAAAAAAGTAGGACAAAACAAAATTTTGTCTTTTTGTTTTATTCATTCTTTTTTCTATCACACATGGTGATGGAGGTTGAGGTGGAGAGGGGCTTTTGTCATTTCAGAAAGCCAAATTTTATGAATTAGACTTTTTCAAAAATTTTGATAATTCTATTTTTTCTTTAATAACATTTATATAGTGTTCCACTTTCTCACTAAGAATTATAATGAAACAAAAACAGATTTCTAAACTGAAAAAAAAAAAAATTATATATATATATATTTTACAGCAAAAAGAAAAATTACCTCAACATAGACATAGTCTACTTCAAGCCATTCTATACACAGCTATCATCAGCCTCTAAGTGTTTGTCTCAGAGCATTGTTTTAAATTTATTTTCAATGTCAGTCCTCTTCTTGTTAATGAGAATGGATTTATGTTAGCGATTGGTGGGGGCGTAAGTATCTTATCCCAGGGGAAGCGGGAACTGATATCAAACTACAAACAACAAGTGCTGGCCAGACCACTTTTTTCCCCTTCAAAACCACATTACTGGTAATAATTTTTCCTTCAAAAATGTATTGCTGGTAATAACTTTTTCTTTAAAACTGTATTGTTGGTACTAATACCTATTTTTACACCTCCACAGCATTTTGACCCTAGATTGGGGGTCAACTATTTGCCCATAGCTGGGACCGTAATTGGTGCTTCCACCCTGGGTTAGGATGGACCGGGGAACACCAGCAATTAAGAGGCGGTTCCACTCTCCACAAAACCTGCTGATCAGAGGCCTTGCTGTTGGATATAGTTTAATGTCTTACTGGGGATGCGGATGTAGTTTATCATCATCTCCAGGACAAGAAATGTGAGAAAGTACCAATTAAATTCACACTTGTGACAAACAACATTATCAGGATCCACAGAATGTTGTTTAGAAGTAAAAAGAACTTTGTCTTTTAAAAGAGAATTTCAGAGGATTGAAGAAGACGAGATATCATCCCTCAAATGTTGCTATTAACTGGCTCAAAGTCATAGGTATGGAGCACCAGGTGAGGACCAAACTCATAATAAATCTGTAAAGCTGAAGACTACTTACCATATCCTCTTTACCCTCTGTCACTAACATGACAATCCGACCGTCTCTTTTTCGTCCAGTTCGTCCCATCCTTTGCACCAACCGAATAGGACTTTTACTGGCATCAAAACATATGATTAAATCTACATCTCCAATGTCAAGGCCTTCTTCCCCAACACACGTAGATACTAATGTATTGTAGTTACCTTCTCGGAACAGCTTCATCACCTGAAAAGAAAATGACAAGTCATTAAATAATTGATGAAGATGGAGACTCCAAACTGACATGAAGCAAAATACAGCAATTCTCAGTAGAAAAAAAAAAAAAAAAACATCTAATCAGGTTTTCTAAAAAAAAAAAAAAAAAAAGTATTCAAAAACAAAATCTAAACATGTTTTAAAAATCAACATCTAAACACATTTTCAAAAAAAAAAAAATCTAAAAAATATCTAAACATTTTTCAAAAACTTTTAAAAATGTTAGAAAAAAGTAAAACATGTTTATAAAAAAAAAAAACCTTTTAACAGCTTTTCAAAAAAAAAAAAAAATCTGAACATCTTACTTATTATAAAACGCAGTTGTGTGTGTCTATACATTTATATATTGGATCGGATTTCCTACATTTTTCAACCGATTTCAACAAAACTTCACAGGACTACGTAAAATTACCTTGCGGTGGTTCTGACAGCGCCCAAAATTGGAAAAACACAATTGTTTTTGCACGAAATCAATTTGAAAACACGATAAAACACAATTCTGTCGCCAGAATGAAAGGGGGACAACTCATATCGAGTTATACTTATTATAAAACCCAGGTTGTTTGTGTGTGTGTGTGTGTGATAGTGTGTGTTTGTTCGTTTATATATGGGATTGGATTTCCTACATTTTTCAACAAAACTTCACTTTTTTTTTAGCAGGTAGTGTTTCTTATTGTCTTGCACACTTTTTCTTTATTTTTACATTCAGAATGCTTTAAAAATTCCATTTACAACATAATTGTTTATAATAAAATTCTATTCAATCGATAGACTCATAACAATTGAAAACAATGTTTTTGTTTCAGTTTCGGTTTGACCAATTCGTAAAAAAAAATAAAACTAATTAAGACATGCGTGTCTGTCAACCTTAAACAATAATCTTTGTCGATTTTATTTTTCAGTCTTTATGATGGTCGATACTTGATCTATCTCTTACAACGCTGGGCTCTACTTTTCTAAAAAGCACCATTTTTCTTCCACTGACAATCTGAGCCTTCATCCCTGCCTCCCCACAGGGAGTCAGTCTAATATCAATGCCAGTGTGACAGTGAATGTGGGAACTAGGCAAAATTTTTTTGTCCTTGGTCCATATGTATAAATGTTAAAATGAACTTCTGTCATACCCTGCCTTAGTGGAGAGGCCAGGTAAATATACCTATGACCAATCTGAAACCTCACACATGTAGGGTTTTGGCAGAGTCTCAAATCCTACTACTGCTATGTGTATGCATGTGTCTTATTTCTTTGAAAAACTACCTGATACCAAACTTTTCAGGGACCAACAAAGAATGGCATATTGACAATAAGAAAACACGACCATTTTTACTTTGTGAACATTTTGCCTTATTACTGTTGCTTTGCCTACTATTGTTTGTTCAGTATTATATTTGTCTGTTTTTTCTTTTCTTATTGTTTATTGCAAACTTTGTCAATTCTGTTTGTTGGGCAGTTCTGTCAATTATATTTAACTAGGTACGTCTACTGAATTTTCAATACATAAAGTTTTAAAATTAAATTTTAAAAATGTAAAAGCTAAATGATTAAATTTATTATTTTCAGTAAGTAAAATATTCTGGTGTATTTCAGATATAAATTATATAGATTGGAATGCCAGATAATGGTTTGATTTTTTATTAAATTTTTTTTAAAAGCAGCCATTTTCTTAATTTTAAGAAATTTGTAAACTAAACAAATTTATCAGTTTTAAAAATCTTCCAAAATTAAATTATAGATTTGTGACATATTATTTGAGTAAAATTAGAAAATTTATAGTTAAATTAATCTGATTTGAAATAAATATTACTTATAGCATAAAAAAGTAATATATAAGCAGTTGTTAACAATGGGTGCTGATTTTCCTTGATCTTTATTGACATATAAATAAGATCCGAGGTGATGACAGCTAGTATGGATGACCAGAATTGACATAAATTTATGAAATCTAAGTGAACACATTTTTTTTTGTTTTTAACTACCTAGTAATTTTTACAAATTAACATATTTTCAGCAATTATTTAATATTTTATTGACTTTTAGTTACGTTCTTAAGAAGCTTTATGAAATTTGCATTTCGTCTCTAGGTTCTTAAGTTTACTACCTTAAACAAAAAATTAATTTATTGAAGTATGACCCAAAATAAAATAAATACATAAAATAAAAATATTTAGTAAAATAACAATCAAGAAGAGTAAAAGGAACATTTTTTTTCACTAAAAATTATTTTTTTAAATATTTTGGCACAAATGACCATTATGAGCTTTTCAAATTTTAATTTGTAAATGTACTTTTCACTTAACGATATTACCAAACCGCCATCTTGAAAGCAATGAAAAATTTTAAACGATTTTTGAACTATTATAAATTATTATAATTAAAATTTTAAAAAAAAATGAAAAAATTCTTGTAAAAATTCATTATTCATTGAAAAAATTTTTTCTCCACACAGTAGTGTCCTTAATATAACTTATTTACAAAAGCAATTAAAAGCTTTTCTAATTAAATAATGTCATTTTTTATTTTACAATTCAGAGCAAATTTTTGATGAAACAGGTAACTGTATTACAAAAAAAAAAAAAAAATTGGTGATTTACTTTCTCTAAGTAGTCCTGTTTTAACTAATAAAAAAAATCCCCATCCTAAAAATTTAATTTCTCGAAATTTCATGAAATTAAGTGGGCGATAACATATGTAAAAAAAAAAAATATTTTTTACCAAGATTTTCTAAAAAGAAATTTAAAAAATAATTTAATTCATTTTAGAATAAGTTCTGAAATTTTTATTAAAATCCGACAATTAGTTGAATTTTTCAAGAATTTCCAAATCAGTGTGTTTTTCACTCGCAAAAAACGCAAAAAAAAAAACTAACCTTTATATTTAGTCTGGAAAAAAAAAAAAAAAAAAAAAAATGTGCTACAAAGGAGTAAAGAATTTCAAAAAATAAGAGCAAGAGGCACCAACTCCAAGTAAGATGATAATGCCACCAAGATACAAGGGACAACCGGAAATGAAAGAGAAGGAAAAGACTTTCAAGGGAACTGGAAACCCAATCCTAAACAGGAAACAAGGGATAAACCTCTACTCTACTAGGGAAGGAGCAGTTTCAAACCAACCAGTCGGAGGTCACAGACACACTACTCAATGAATTTGACATGAAAGTAGCAAAAGATTAGTAAGAAGCTAGCAACGTTTCGTCAGTTTGGGGGCTGCAGTGGGGGGGGGGTCTGCATGGTGGGAAATAAGTCATCAGCCACAAGGTTGCATAAATGCTTTTGAACTCTGTCAAAGGTTGGAAAGTGAAGATTGGGCAGCTCCAGTCCAGATATGGCAACAATACTCTATTTGGTCTGACCTGACACTTGTAAAGACCGAACTTGTCAGTAGAAGTCAGATACTTTCTGGAGCTGTGCAAGGAACGTCCAACATCTTCAGTCATTGTATGAATATATATGAATATATAACTTCTACTTGAGGGACTATAAAACCTCCAAAGATCCATGAAATCTCAGTTGGGAATTGCAGAAAATAAAGCATAGAATCTTAAAAATTGGACTTACACGGAGTTGTTCCTTCTGGGTAAAACCTTTTGTCTCTTTTTTGATAGCTTGACCCATGAAACTGATCACTTTTACCAGTGGTTGTTGTCTTTTTAACATTTCTGTGATGTCAGACACACTGTTACGATATTGAGAGAAAATCATGACACGGGTGTCCGAGCTGCCATCCTCTGAAATGGAAGAAGAAAAAAATCACAATTACAAAATCAAAATGGCAGACATCAACGAAACCTTCAAAAACGATTTTTCATTTTTTAAATTCATTTTAAATTAGACAATGCAATTTTTTTGTCAAAATAGTGGAGATCCCTATAAAAGTATAATATACTCTTAAAGAATAAAAAGGTTGTTTATTCATAAAAATGTATAACAAATTTTGCTATGTCTATTAACAAAGTACAAGGCCAGACTATCAGTTACTGGACAACACTTAGAAGAATCCTGTTTCTCTCATGGGCAATTGTATGTTTGTTGTTTACATGTGGAAAGTAAAACCAATTTGATGTTTACACTACACAAGGAAAGACAAAGAATATTGTCTATCAAGAAGTATTGAAATGTCAAAACTGTTTAAAGATATTTTTGTGTTTTGAAATGATATTGTTGCTATAGGTTTAATTTTAACTTTTAAATCTGAGCAATGCCAGGTAGCTGCTATATATATATATATATATATATATATATATATATATATATATATATATATATATATATATATATATATATATAGGATTAATGTGAATAAATGTTTGTCATTTAGCTGATTGATGTTACCTTCAGTATCCTGACTTCAGCATTTGTAGGTGGACCTGTTCGTCTACTCTTCAGTGGCTACCAGCAATACACTCGAGGAATCAGCTATATATATATATATATATATATAGAACTCACATTACAACTAGGGCCATCCTTTCATAGGAATCAACAATTCATTTCAAAATTGTAACTGTCCCTTTATTGTCAGTACTGATAGCGATAGGTAAATACCTTTGAAAATTATGGCAGATTAAAAGAAAAACAAAGTTTGGATAATTTTTTTTTTTCCTGCTGAAAATTAAAAAAAGTAAAATATTACAATGCCAACCTTTCTGGAACTTTCGGAAATGCTCCAAGACAATTTCTTGTAACTTCTCCAATTTTGGATGACCAATAACATACTGCTCAGTCTTTTCTTGGGTTGTCTGTTGACTGAATGTTATTGATGGCCTGCATTAATGAAAGATAAAAAACTATCAGTTTTATGATAAGGTTCAATACAACCCAACACCACCGACAAACGCTGGGACAAATAAGAAACAAGACAATTCGGCACCAGAAAAACAAAAGTATTTATTAAAGATTAAAATCTTAATTATTAAAATATGTGAAATGCAAACAAGTTTTCTGGGTTTTTTTTTTTTAATTATTTTTTAATAAAGTAAATTGACATATAAAAATAAGAATTTTGATTTAATTTCTTAACAAATAAATTTATTTATGGTTTACTTTATTAAAAACTAGCAGTAGAGCCCGGCGTTGCCCGAGGATGTAACAGTAAGAGATAGATCAAGTATCAACCATCATAATGACTGAAAAATAAAATTGACAAAGATTATTGTTTAAGGTTGACGGACACACGTCTTAATTAGTTTTTTTTGTTTTGTTTCTTTTTTTTTACGAATTGGTCAAACCCAAACTGAAACAAAAACATTGTTTTCAATCATTATGAGTCTACCGATTGAATAGAATCATACTTATAAGAAACACGACCTGCCAAAAAAAAAAAAAAAAAAAATGTGAAGCTTTGTTGAAATCAGTTGAAAAATGTAGGAAATTCAATCCCATATATAAAGGAACACACACACAAACAACCTGGGTTTTATAATAAGTATAACTCGATATGAGTTGTCCCCCTTTCATTCTCGCGATGCCTCTTAATTGTGTTTTCCAATTGATTTTGTGCAAAAATAATTGTGTTTTTCCAATTTTGGGCACTGTCAGAACCATCGCAAGGTAATTTTACGTAGTCCTATGAAGTTTTGTTGATATCGGTTGAAAAATGTAGGAAATCCAATCCAATATATAAACGAACAGACACACACACAAGCTGGGTTTTATAATAAGTATGATAATTAAAAAAAGAAAAAAACTGGTTAATATTTTACATGCTGCCTTTTCAAATACCTTACTTGAAGAAAAATATTCACTAATTAAGGTTTTAATTCTTAATTTTATTCAGTTATATAAAAGATGTTATGTTTTTCTGGTCTGAAGTTATCCTGTTGCTCAGTCAGTGGTGTTGAGTTGTCTCTTCCCATTCTGATATGCATATTCTGACAAAATTGGATATATATACTTGAACTTAAATTCTATATGTAGTCAGAATGACTTTATTTTGCCAAAAAAAACAGTCGATCAGGTTAATTTTGGAAAAATAATATTCTCAAGACAAACATTCTTTGTAATTATAATATTCAATATCAAGAAATAAAGCAACAATAATAAATATGTTCGTACATTCATCATATGACAGTCTTTATCCTGTTTTTCTTGAAACTTTTGCTCTCAATCTGATTTGGTTGTTTTTGTTTAGTGACATATCAACACCTCTATGGGTTATTTGATAAATATTTTGTATGCAAAATTATCAATTAACAATTGCTTAAGTCTTCTCTCCTCTTTATTGGTTGTTTTTTGTTTATTGTGCAGGTGTGGGAGCATTGTCCACATCAGTGGTCTCCTCTCCAGGCAACTGGCTAGCTGCACACATGGTAGTTCTCACTCCAGATCTCCAAATGCATCTGTCATGAGGGTCAACTGCAGAGAGCTTCCGCTCTCTGTGATCATGTTCTGTCAGCTCATTCCATGACATCTTGCACCTGAGAGGAGGCTGAGCTGGAAACTTTACTGGAACAAGTCCAAGGTCTGCCAACACTGCCTAACACAGGAACTATTGATGAGGTTGCCATGATAATAGTACAGGGTAACCCGGATATAAGAGAGTTGTCGGGACCGGAGAAGAAGTCTCTTATATCCGGGTTTGGTCTATTTTGTTTACATTAACACAGGCTCTAATTTGGGACCAGAGAAAATCTCTCTTATATCCGGGTTACACTGTAGAATGAACATTTTTGATGGGATCATCAGACTTTAATGGCAACTGAGGACTCCGCCATTCATACACTTGATATTGTCCTTATAAAAGAATCAGCCAACTGAACCACAATAGCTTCAAACACCAAGGCATCAGTCTAGATAGAGGAAATGAGCTTACTCAAATGTCTTTTGGTCTCTCTCTCTCAAAAAAAAAAAAAAAAAAAAAAAAAATTGCATGATACACAAGATACATGATAAAATCATTTTTTATAAGTGAAAATTGTGGGGGTGGGGGTCATGATATGTAAGATTGCGTGTTACATGAGTATATACGGTAATTTTTATTTTTGGTTCAAAGTGAAATTTATTTGGAGCCAATGTTCAACACCATCTGTACCAAATCTGATATATTCACTTTGTTTAAATTTCTGAAATAAGATACTTGTTGACATACAACAATCTTTTTGAAAGACCATCCTTACTTCTTTTTTACTATTCACACTATTTACATTCAGACTATTGTCCTCATCTTTGTTGTTATCACAACGTTTCAACCATTGTGCCCTCCAGCCTTCATCAGGTGTATATAGATCTGGGTAACCTAAAGAGAATTCTGAACTGAAACTATTATTTAACCATTACCACACTGCAGGCAAAAATTGTTACCGTAGAATTCTCTCCCTTTACTACTCTAGGCGCATTCTATCACCTTGAAATAGTCACTATAAATAAACACTTGTCAACTGTTATTTCCTGTATTTTAAGCTGGAAATCGCCTACTAATGCTTTAGAACGAGGCCAAACTTCTGTTTTCCAATGCCATTGTGAATTCTTCTAGACTCTACATGAGGTGTATTACTGATTTAACTCATGTTAATTTTTTGCAATTTTTTTGTAAACAAAAATGGCTGTATTAATATCCAACAAAGCCCTTATTCAGATTTTCTTTGATTTTTAAGACTCCAATGATGACACTAAAGGCTTTACCCGAGCAGATGTTAATGGTGAAGTGGTCGAAGATGATAACCACTAGCGACATGGAGAAAAGCGATGATGACCACTAGCGGTTACTATTAGTGTACAAAAATTAAAATCTATATGCACAATACAATGAAATTTATAACAATTTTAAAACAGTAGGTGTACATGTTTTTGCACCCTCAAAAAAAAAAAAAAAAAGCAGTGGTGGGGAGAACAATTCTAGAAAGAAATTACCACGATAAAGGTTAATCTAGATTGTTCTCATTCCATTGTCCATGCCTAGGGATATTGTATAGTTCTTATTTTGAGTACTGCTCAGTTACTGCTTGCTCATCTCCAAGGAGCTGCATTCGCTGGTTCCCAGACGTCATGATTTCCAGCGCCTTACGAGGCTGGCAACCCGCTCTCACCCCTTCACTGTCGAAACTCCTAAATGTAGCCGTCTCTTCTACTCTAGCTTCATGTCTCGCACCTCTCGCCTGTGGAACTCCCTTCCCTATTCCTGTTTCCCTGTGAGCTATAATCTCCAGCTATTCAAGTGTAATGTCAATTGACATCTCCAATTGCCTTGATCTATCCACTACCCTCATCCTTTCTTCTATCACTCCTATCTGATCTTGCTCTAAACTTTCTGTAACCCCTTGCATCCTAGTGGCTTCCCACCTTGCTTGGGGTGAAATGCTTAAAAAAAAAAAAAAAAAGAAAGAAAGTCCAAGTACACACTGCGTTTTAATCCACTAGGCCATTGTCCTGATTTTCTGTAGTGAACTTAAACCTAACCTACATGCTGATTAAAGTTGCTGCTTCTGAAGATTTGCTGTCATTTATCTGTCTTTCTTTATTAGAAGCTCCCATATTGTATTTATTTCTATGCTAGGTCTGCTAAAGAGGTCCTCATAGCCTAGCATATGCCCGGATTTTTTCAGACATCTAACTGTAGTATTTTTCCTTGTATTTTCAAACAGATATTTTTTATGATTTTATCTGAACTTTTTAGCTGCTTCATTTACTGGCCATTCTGGTTTTGTCTGTCTTCCAGTAAGATTCATTTAGCAATGAAATTGTACTCATTTTTACAAAAGAGTGGAGGGTAAAGGTCAAAAGGACGTTGTGAAGAGTCATAATTGATCACGTCCTGAAGATACGTGTCACATACAAGGTTATTTTAAAGCATTTTAAGAAATAATGCCAAGAGTTTCTTCCCTTGCCTTGTAACTTACATGGAGATAATACACTGGTGGAAATATATCAAAGATGACATACTCCTTATGAAAGCCAGTTTATTGGTTGAAACGTTGCAAAAATGAAAACAAAATGTAAATCACATACTTTTCTCCAAATCTGTTGCTGAGGTAATCATAGATATTCACAAAGTTTACGTTTTTCATCAATTCCGAACGAGTTCTTCCATACCCCTTCTCTCGGTTCACAAGGCTTTGCAGATATTGGTAAAATGAACGAAGGCCATGCAACTGAAGCAGTTCATAGCCATGATACAAGCTTATAGCCAGTGCAAAGTCTCCTTCAATAACACCAAGTTGAGCATGCTGGAAGAGAAATTTAAAAAAAAAAAATAAAGACAGTTTAAAAAAAAAAGTTTATACTATTTACATCGTTTGGACTGTTGTTGTCATATTTATTGTCATATTCACAACGTTTTCGTCGTTGGAAAGAGAAAACAAGAACAGACTAACATTCCTGGATGTACTAATATCTTGAACAGTACATGAGTTTAAGACATCTGTATACCACAAGCTGACATTCACCAGACTTCAACTCCCACAATTCATACAGTGTAAAGAAAGGGTTTGTCTGCTGCCTACAACACCAAACAAAAGTCATAAGTGGTGACCTAGAAACATATGAACAAGAAATGCAATGTAACAACTACCCTGAGTACATAACAACTCCGACAAACTGGGATAGAAGGGTATAAAGGGATAACAACACTCAGAAAACAGCTTCGATCTGCCTATGTGAAGGAATTATTGGAAAACTACAAAAGATCTCTGGTCCATATAACATCAGGACAACCTTCAAAAGTGGTTCAACACTTCGCAGACACCTCTTCTGAGTAAGACCTCCCATAGAGGAGAACATGATTAAGGACTGTGTGTACAGCATCCCATGCAACTGTGGCAAGAAATATAAAGGAGAAACAGATTGCCTTCTTAAGACTGCAGGAACACCGTAAGTCTGTAACATGAGGAGAAATACAAAAGTTAGGTGTGGCTGACCATATATGGAGGGAAAAGGGAGATCATTACCCTCTGTGGGAAGAAGTTGAAATAAGAGACAGAGACAGACGGAAAATAAGAAAACTTAAGGAATCAGCACATATGCTAGGCCACAAAAATCTCCTAAGCCGGCCAAGTATAGACATGAATAAAATATGAGATCCAGAGAGCAAAGAGGAAAACAACAACTGTAATATGGTAAAAAATGATTACTGAGGCATTACTGAAGTCCCCAAAATTCATACACTGATTGCTCAGTGGATAAAAAGTGTTGGTTGAAGTAATCTAGTAACTTGACTTAAAGAGTTGTGAGTTCAATACCTGGCCACAGCAGAGGTGAACAAAAACTTGATGAGTTACTAAAGAGAAATAACTGAAAGCTGCGATATCATGAAAAGGCATGGCAAGTGGAACTGGAACAGTCTACCTCAGTGGACAAAATAAAGGATTCAGTTCAAAATTCCAACATATATCATCTGAAGGAGGACAGTCGAAAAGTTGTGAATATGACAACCAAGATAAGGACAACAGTCCAAACTATGTAAATAGTTACAATACTCAGACAGATGTTTAAAGAAAAAATTTATTTCACCAATGGCTATAAAAAGAATCACACCACTAGTCAGTATAATTTTAAACCTTTTGACAATTAGTAAATGCATTTAAAAGTGATCCTTACAAATAACCATTTTTTTACAATGCTTTTCACTGTTATATATAAAATTGATTTTAGCCCAATTCTAAATGCTTAAGAAATTTTTTTTATAAATGTTCACCCAATACAAGGCTCAAGGGCCACTCAAGATAGAGGGTTATTGTGTGGAGTTGTATTAGCATAAGAAAGGACAAGTGAAGTTATTGGGGGCTATGCAGGAAAGATAACAGCTAACTGTAGGTTTAAAGAGATCATGATTGTTGTAATTGGCAAAACATAAGAAAATAAATAGACTTTAGTAGGAACCAGAAGCTCATTCCTAAACAAGAAACAAGGGATAAACCTCTACTCCTGTTCAAAAGGCCGGAGAGGAATGTGAATGATTTTTTTTTAAATTAATAACGTTTTTAAAGTTGATGGATAAGAATGATTATTTTTGCACCAACCTTCCCCAATATCTGTGGGTATTCCCCTTCTAACCATTGCTTTTTTATTTTAATTCTTTTCCTATATAATAAAGCTGTTGAGTCCGTGTTAATTTTCAGATTTGCTAATGAGAGGTGTCTAGAATCTTTTTTGCTAATTCACCCCAAAATAAAAATAATTATATCTATTAAAATTCACACCAAATTCTCCCAGAGTGAAGCCTTTCCTTTGCACTCCAGTTGGGTTGTCCTTTGCGATTACTCCAAATGTGGACAACTCAGGTGCACTATTTCTAAGTGTGTGCTCTACATTTGTGCTCACCCAAGCCAAAAATAGATTTTTTTCTTTTTTTTATAATTGTAAAAAAATTCATTGTAAGTACCTCGAACATCATCCGCACTTAGAAAATGTGAATAACTCTCTGAATTTTGATTATTTTTTTCATCCTGAGAGTTGGAGCTGTTGCGAGGCAAGCTGAACAAATTTTGATTTAAAATTTATAATTTCTTGGGGGTGAAGTAATATTTGCGATAAATAACTTTACATTATTTGGGATGAATTAACAGAAAAGATCCTATTCTTTATTCAATGTTTGAGGTTTCTAACTACACGGAGTAGAATGAGATAGCTTCTCAAAATAAAGATACAAATACAAAAAAATGGACATAAATAAAGCAAGGCAAACAGACGTAAATACAGAAATGTTTCTCAGAATTACGACTGACCTGAAGGAAATGAGGCGGGTTCTGTCTGAATTCATCACGGCACTTAAGAATGATGAACTTGGATAAAGATTTTATGTTTTGTCTGTACAAGACTTTCTGTTTCAAAAGTCTGTTTACAACCGATTCTAGAAGCT
>CAHIKZ030004631.1:297500-312500 GCA_903632075.3 Acanthosepion pharaonis | reverse complement strand
TAAATAATGTAAATAGATAGTGTTTTAATATTTTTGTTGTAAATTCTTAAAAATAAAAAAATATATAACTTCACTTTTCTAATATGTTTAAAAGTTATTCCAATTCTAATCATCAGTTTTTAAAACAAACATTGCCAGAGAGAAGGTATTTAAAAAAGCAGTGTCATGCAGAAAAACCATGCTTTTGACACTACATCTTATTGCAGGCATGTTTGCCAATATTTTCATGGCAGTTGTTCTAATGAGCTATCTTCCTTGATACTTTGACTGCCTGGATTTAAGTGTACTATGGATAGTGGCTCGGATTGAGAAATCAGAGAGCCGAGTTCGAAATTCAGTCAAATCCATTACATTCACTTACATGCTAATACCCTTGGGAAAGGTATGAATCCTCTTATTCACCCCACAACTATGGGTAAATAGCAGGACAGACTGGGTTCTATAGCCTTAGATGGCAATTGGTCTACTGCAGAAAGAAATGGCAACCTACTGCAGGAAAAAATCTGCCTCGTCAGTCATGTATCATAATCGCCTAAGAGTGTATCACTCATGGCACCTAACGGAATTTGATTGACAACTATCTCAAAAGTATAGAGTAATAGTTGATATTTCCCTATCAAAATGATTTTCTAGAACTGTCATTTCTATATTTTTTTTATAATTTTAAATTGATAAAAATGAAACAACGAAAATGAAATTACCTGGCAGTAGGCATAATTACCAAGGGACTTATGAGCTTCATCAATCACAAGACATTTGATTTTATCCGCTTGGCAGGTGCCTCGGCTCAGATCATTAATTAAAACTTGAGGGGTCAGAAATATTACACGTTTTTCCTTCCAAGATTTCTGTCGAGCAACTGGAAGCATTTTGCCTGAAACATAATTTTCAAGTAAACACAAGGTTTCAAAGAAAAAAAGAAAAAAAAAAAAAGTTTTTGTGATACAAACATAAAATTTGTCACTTAGCTGACTGATATTTTTCTTGACTCAAATTTCGTAGACAAACCCACCAGCAATGATTCATCCACTCGTCAGCAGGGGATACCAGCATCACTTTAAACATTATCTTTAGTGGATACCCATATTCAAATAAACTCTTATTAAAAGAGAAATGCACCCAGTAGCAGAATTCAAACTAGCATCCCCCTTTGCGGGAGAAACCAACTCGGTCATGGGGATTAAGCAAGGTTGTATGTTGCCTTTTAAAAAAGCACATCCTTCTTGTTCAAATTCTCAAAAATTCATAACGGCTCAGTTTCAAATCCAAAACATAAACAAAGCAATTTCTATAAAGAAATAAACAATGAAATACAACTATCAAATTTCTTACAATCATACAATGCATGAAAAAAAAAAAAAAAAAAATTCCCCGGAAGAGAGTCCCACATCATTGTTTATTTCTTGTCTCATTGATAAAGGACACAGGCATGTCTGAAAATTCCAACATTAAAATCTCTCTTTCTGTTTCTGTTTAGTCAAAAGGCCTATTAATAAAAAAATAAATATTATTAGTCTTATAAACATTATTTCATTTTATTGTTTTTTTTCTCAAATTTTACTAACTAGCCTATTAAACTGACATTATAAAAAGCAGAAGCATGCAATTTGTCTGATGATCATAAAGAAACCCTATCACATCTATATAAATATATATATATATATATATATATATATATATATATATAAATATTATATATATTATATTTATATTTTGTATACACTTTTCACACACACACACATATATATAACATATAAATATATATATATAAAAATAACTATCCAATTTGAGCATGGAAAATACCTGTTGTTCTGTAAATATACACTATTTTGTGTTTACTGTAAAATTCAATAATTTTTACTTCTGCCAGATGACATGGTTAATCGAAAATTGAATATTAAACCACTAAAATTTTGGCAGATAAAAAGGGAGAACTCATGGAGCAATAAGCTTCCATTTATATAACTGGTTACAAAATAAAACGTTAAACATGTATGAGTAAATCAAATTGCTCGGATTTGTCCATTTCTTCCAATATTCATTATTTGAGGTCGATAATAAGCAGTTATTATATATATATATATATATATATATATATATGTTGTCTGTGGTTCTATGTAGTGAATATACATATCAGCATATGACGGTTCCGTATAAGATGCAGGTTCGAATCCTTCAAAGAACGAAAATTAATGAAAATTTCTTCAGACATTCCACGTTAATAAATATTTATCATAAACAGAGCATTTGCTTAAGTATTATAAAATAACAACGTTAAACATTTTATGTCCCATAATAAATATATATATATATATATATATATATATATATATATATATAATTATTTATTTAAAACATGATTCAAATTACATAACAGGTCTGTTGTTTCAAAACAAGATAAAATCAATATAATCCTTTAAATTAAATTGAGTTGAAATTAAAAAGGCTCCGTTCCATCTTCATATATATTTTTGTAATAACGTCTATCTAAATTTATATGTTTTAAAAGTTGAAATAAAATCACCATGGTAACAGCTATATTGTCTAAAAATGGGTAGGCGAGTGTAGGGTGTTAATGATGAGTGGCGGTATTCCTTAAGAATTTAGATAAGTAAAAAACGAAGATGTATTTTTCAAGTTGGCTTGTCTAATGGAGATTTATTTATTTATTTTATTTTAAAAATATGAAAAATTGTGCATATTAAAAAGAAAAACTTTTTTTTTTTTTAAAGGGTTACATTTTAATTTAAACTACTAATTTGGGCATGGATTATGAAGCATATTGTATGCAAGTTTGTTTTGGCTTTCTACTATTTTCTGATGATTGGGTTATTTGTTAAACATTATATAAATTTTTTATTTCAAACAAAAATCTAGATGCCTACAAAAACCGTTCACTCGTGTCTATTATTTAATAGATTTTATAACATTTAATGTGTAAAAACAAAAAGGGCATGGGTTTTCTCAAGCTTTTACATATCTTGTAATAATTTTCCATTTAACTTTTGGAATCTTATTTTTTCCTATGAACAAAAAAATTTTGATTTTTTTGTTTCTTTTGTTTATTTATTAAAGGAGCACTTTATTTCTGATTTTTTAAAACATTTCTAGGACCAATGTATATCATATTATCCAAGCTCTCTGTGGATGAAATAGTGCATTATATTTATGATTTTGTATCGGCACTATTTTTAAAAATAATAAAAAAAATACTGGAACTTTAATTTGGGTTTTTTCCTATTTTTCTATATATTTTCACAGGTAAATATATATATATATAGACACTTGCAATAGCTCATTATAACAGATAAAAGGAGCAAAAATAACTATCCAGATGAAAATACTGCCCTGTAAATATACACTATTTTGGTTACTGTTTCTTTTCTACTCTTCTGCCAGATGACAGAGTTAATAGAAAATGATGAATATTAAACCACTAACAGAAAAGGGAGATAACTCATTGAGAAATATAATTTTTTTACACTAAGACTGTATCGTGGGATTATTTACAAACTGAACCAGCTGGATGATTTTGTCTATTGCTTCCAATATTCATTAAAGGGAGCTTCATAATACAAGATTATATATATATATATATATATATAGATGTGTGCGTGTGTGTTAATTAGTGAATATACATAATATCCAATGTCATAAGACTACCAGAGTTTCATATTAATGTACAGGTGTCCACGCATAAAATACCTACGTACATGCAAGGAATGTATAAAAAAAAAAAAGATATAAAAAGTGAAAAAAACAAGTGGAGGAGCTTCTTATAGGAGCCAACAACCAATATGAGTACAAAAAACATGCATATTTTTATTATGTAAACCTTTTTTTAGTGAATCAACATATTATAAAAAGCAGAAGTATACGTGGACTATATATATATATATATATATATATATATATATATATATACACACACACACACACACACAGCTCATTATAACAGATAAAAGAAGGCAAACATCAGTACAATAATGCTGATTATCCGTAGTTACTGATACTAAGTCTGTGGTGACTAATATCAACAACTAGCAGTAGAGCCCAGTGTTGCCCGGGGATGTAACAGTAAGAGATAGATCAATTATTGACCATCATAAAGACTGAAAAATAAAATTGACAAAGATTATTGTTTAAGGTTGACGGACACGCATGTCATAATTATTTTTTTTTTTTTTTTACGAATTGGTGAAACCCAAACTGAAACAAAAACATTGTTTTCAATCGTTATGAGTCTACCGATTGAATAGAATTTTATTATAAACAATTGTCTTGTAAATGGAATTTTTAAAGCATTCTGAATGTAAAAATAAAGAAAAAAAAGTGTGCAAGAAAATAAGAAACACTACCTGCCAAAAAAAAAAAAAAAAGTGAAGTTTTTTGAAATCGGTTGAAAATGTAAGAAATCTGATCCCATATATAAATGAACACACACACACACACACACAACCTGGGTTTTATAATAAGCATAAGTCGATATGAGGTGTCCCCCTTTCATTCTCGTGATGCCTCTTAATTGTGTTTTCAAATTGATTTCATGCAAAAACAATTGTTTTTTCCAATTTTTGGTGCTGTCAGAACCACTGCAAGGTAATTTTACGTAGTCCTGTGAAGTTTTGTTGAAATCGGTTGAAAAATGTAGGAAATCCAATCCAATATATAAACATACAGACACACACACACAATCTGCGTTTCATAATAAGTAAGATTACGCAAGAAAGAAAAATAATGTACATTTAATTTAAGCAGACTATCTAATCTGAGCATGAAAAATAATATTAATATTTGAGTAGATGCTCCATTTATTTATTAAACAATATTTATTTTCAAGAGTTAGAGAATGATCTGTGTTTAACGGCACTATTCAGACCATCGATGTAGCTGAGAGGTCAAAGCACGTCACGTCTAATGACAGTTTCCCCTGGGGGAACACAGATTCAAATCCTGCTGGAGAGTGAATATTTTCTAAAATTTCTTGAATATTCAGGCAAGCAGATGAAAATAAATACTGTTTAATAAATAAATGGAATGTTTACTCAAATATGAGTATCTACTAAAAATAATATTTAAGTAATAAGAATGCGTCAGATTAATAAATAAAAAATCCATTGCTTTCTTTAGAAATATACACATAGAAAGGTTAGGATAGAGTCTAAAGCTCTGAATGTTAAACTTCCGAAAGATGATGACTCAATAAAAACACTTTGTGTATTTGGACAACCATGAGTGTCTGAGCTGGGCATCAAGAACATTCGGCCTTGTAAAACCTTGCCCGAAATCATTATGACAAAACCTTTGTTAAGCAGGACCCACCTTGTTTTGTTTGAGATTAATTCTGCCAGCAATTGCTCTGTCCACTCGTCAGGGGATATCAGCATCACTTTAAACATTATCTTTAGTGGATACCCATATTTGAATAAACTGTTTATTCTAAATAGTATTTTATTTCATCTATTGATTATTTGACAAATCTTATTAAAGAGAAATACACCCAATAGCAGAATTCAAACTAGCATCCCCCTTTGCGGGAGAAACCAACTCAGTCATGGGGATTGTTGCTGATTAAGCAAGGTTGTATGTTGCCTTTTAAAAAAGCACATCCTTCTCGTTCAGATTCTTGAAAATTCATAACTGCTCAGTTTCGAATCCAAAACATAAACAAAGCAATTTCTATAAATAAATAATGAAGTGCAACTATCAAATTTCTTACAATCATACAACACATGGGAAAAAAAATAAATAACAAATTCCCCGGAAGAGAGTCCCACATCATTGTCTTGTTTCATTAATTTTAGTCCTGTCTCAACAAAAAAAAAAAAACAGGGCGATGTATATATCTATGAATTGCCATGACATCTTGGAAAAGATAATGGAGTGGTTTTTGTTGCCTTTCTCCATGCTTTTCAATTCAGAACAATCTTTCTCCAAGCCTGGCTGCTAGAGAGCCCAGTCTAACCTGTCATAAGAAAACAGGTTCATGTCTTTCCCATTAGTGCCAAAATGAGTGCAACTGACTCAGAATTTGAACCCAATCCACTTATTCCACTATCAACACCAGTAACCCTTATGCTAACCACATGCTTCTTCTTCTTCGTAGGACTACAACTTTTTAAGAGTATCATATTTTCTTACCTGTCATTTCTGCAATATCCAACTGAGGAATTCCCATAATGTTGTAACAGGCTTCAATTTGTTGTGTCACCAGTGGCTTTGTTGGCGCCATAAAAACTATCTTACCAAGTGGATACCATCGGTAAAAGTTAAACATTACAACAGCAGCAATAAAAGTCTTTCCTAAACCAGTTGGTAGGGCAACTAGTGTGTTTTGAAATAAAGCTGATTTCACAATATCGAACTGATATATTCGGACAGGATAGTTTGTTGGGTAAATCCATTTAAGCCCGGCAGACTTATCAAAACCTGGCAGATCAGGGATTGAAGAAAGGTCGATTTCTGTGGCATCATCTTGGAGTTCAAATGACATCATACCAATTTCTCGGCTGAGGTTTGTGGTTTGTTCAAGGGCTTGCATCAGGAGCTCATCTTCCTCTTCAGAATCAATGGAATTGGTGTTACCATGGGGGCTAGGCTGATACACTTCAGTTTTTTTGTCCGTTTCAGAGGTCTGGGAGGACACAGCTGGGCAACTGGACATTCTAGCCCCCCAAGTTTGAAATAAAGTTCTCTGTTGATTGCTGGCATGAGTGGAAGACTTAACAGGTTTCTTTTTATTCATCTTGGTGAAACGATGGTTTGACATAATCATTGATTAATGGATACTTGACGAAAAAAGAGTGCAGCTGATAACCTTAATTGCAGCTTTCATTATATTATCAGGCTGCAAGTTTTATGGCATTTGATGTAAAGATGTTGAAAGAAATTTCTGACAATCACCAATTTCATTTGATACTATATATATATTAGATATATGATACCATCATAACTATATAATCTGTTCTCTTATTAAAGTTATATTCCAGTATTATTTGGCCAATCAAATTATTTGAGGACATTATTAATATCACAGTGTTATAATTGTTTCTTAATATTACTTGTTGTCTATCATTTATTCAAAACTTAAAACTGTTGGTAAAGACATTTAAAATTATATTGTTGTAGTAATAATTACAATATTTATTTAATCTGTAATTTATACATTATTACCATTGTTTTAAGCTATATACGAGAAAAATGACGCCATTCACAAATTTTTTAAGTTTCAAGAAAAAAAACTCCTATTTAGTCTATTCCAAACATTGAACCAATGAGATTCTTTTTTTGATGAAAATGTTTTTCTTTGCAGGCAGTTTTTGATGTCAAATATTTGAATCTGTTAAGCCATCTTTTATTTTCTCTTTATGTATTTTCTATTTATTTCCATAGTCAGAACAGACAAGCCTGGCCAGCTATTTAAATTTTGACTATTTTCAACCTGATTACTGTTATTCCAGACCCCACACTTATTTTATTTTCCACTTTTTTCCTACCTGTCTGTTTATTCCAACCCTCTCTTTCTCCATGTTTTTTTTTGCTCAAAAAACAAAGTTTGAATGAATTTTCCAGCCTATCCTTTTATTCAGACCTAGCAGCTTTATTTCTGCCTAGCCTTTTATTTGAGAATTATCCTTTTATTTGGGCTTAGCCGTTTTATTTGGACTTAGCCTTTTTTTTTATTCCAATATATCTCTTTATTCAGGCCTAGCCATTTTATGCCAAATTATCCTTTTATTCAGGCCCAACTGTTTTATTCCAACCTACCCTTTTATATGAGACATAAGACTAAGAGTAATAAAGAAAAAAACAAGGAGTTCTAAAATTAATAATGGAGAGATTTCAAAGTAATATACTGAATAAATCATTACATTCAGTAACTGATCTTTTGTCTCATAAATTTTGGATAAAAACAAAATCACAATAATTACCTCAACAAAGGTAAAACTATTTTTCATAAATTCCACTTCTTATCAAGTTTTTTTTTGTTTTTTTTTATTGCTGTGGTTCCAAACAGGAGAGGGGGGTGGTAAATGATTGTTTACACAAACAGATAACAAGTTTTTTTTATTTGGTATTATAAAATGACCCTTATTTTATTTTTTTATCACTATTCCATCTTATTACCAAACTCAGTCACAAGAAAAACATTAATTAATAATTTACCAATTTCTATGAACTGCAACCAATAGGGAAAAAAATAAAACAAAAACTCTATCAAAACAATTTCTATTCTTTTTTTTTATTTAAAATAAAAGCAAAATTAAGTGACAAAAGAATTATTGTCTCTTAAAAGTTTTCCTTTTGAGATTAAAACAAAAACTAATTTAAACTCCATTTTCTTTTTTTTTTTTATTTACTTCAGGAAATAAAAACTCAGAAAAAAATTTACAAGTGCACTGAAAATATATTGACAGAAAAATTTAATTCAGAGCTTTATCACTTTAAGTAAATGACCTTGTGCCAGACATAAGCTTAGTAAATAAATAGATACACTCCTACTTGCACATTTAGAAGCAAGGAATTAAGCATTATTAATTTTAGAACTCTGAACTACCTGAATGAGTAAAGATTTTAATTTTTAAACAAAGAAACTGCTTCTGTGTAGAGACTTAGATAAAAATGGCTAATATTGGGAATAATTCGAGTTTATTTAAATGTGAGATTTAGGATTGTATATTGCAACAAAATATTTCCATAGAGAAGTAACATCAAATTAGACATCTTTGGTGGGATCCTTAAAAATGTTATGGGTACAATGTTTTTAAATAAATAAAAAAAAAAAAAATTTTCTGTAGGCTTCAACCTTTCAAAAATTAAAATCTGAAAGTGAGAAATTACTTACACATGTTAGTTTATCTTAAGGAAAAAAGTTATTTTTTTATCCAAAAAAAATATATTCACATATTTTACAAACCAAACAATGGATGTAAAAAAAATTCTTAAATTTCTTTCGTTTGTTTTTAAATTTTTATTTTCCTTTGAAAGGCAAAAAAGCTTTTCTTTAAAAAAAAAAAAAAAATTTTTTTTTTCAAAAATGTTTAATTAAGGAAGGCAGTTTGATAATGAAAACAAAAATTTTGATATTTTGTAAAATAAAAATCTTTTTTTTCTTTATTATGAATGAAAACACTGTCTTCTCTACAGGATTCTAAAACAAAAATTTAGAAGAATCACTAAAAAGAAAAATAGTTTTTAATTTGTTCAGTTGGAGATAATTCAACTACGTACAGTTTTTCTCAAAAAAAATTCTTTTAAAAATA
Organism: Acanthosepion pharaonis; assembly: GCA_903632075.3. Lineage (NCBI taxonomy): Eukaryota > Metazoa > Mollusca > Cephalopoda > Sepiida > Sepiidae > Acanthosepion > Acanthosepion pharaonis. Next base: position 303,237 of record CAHIKZ030004631.1, on the reverse strand, counting down.
CATTAATAATTCTTATTGACAAATGCTAAGTTTTAATTTAAGTCCAATTTTATTTTTATATTATGCAGATAAATAATAAAAATTAAAAATTGATTAACAAGAAAAGAAAAATAAATAGTAACGTCAAAATTTAGTTGTTCATTTTTATAACATAAATAAACATTGATTTAATTCTTTAAGATTTTTATTAATTTCCTTTCAATCATGCTATCGGGAATACAATTTTAATCTTTTCATAAAATTAATATTTCTATACTCGAAAATTTTACAAATTGAAATTACAAGCAAGAAAATTAAAATAAAATAAACTTTTCTTTTACTTATGTTATTTTTTTTATTGCAAAAGTTATAATCGAATATTTAATATCCACATTTGTTTTCAAATATGATAAATGCTGATAGGATAATTTAGCAAAATAACACTGTGATAGAATATGCCCCAAATTAAAAAATAAATAAATCGAAAAAATCCTGTGAATAATTTTGGTAGAAAATAAAATAATTAACTCGAGACCTGAAGCAATTTTACGTAAAACTAAAAAAAATACTCCAAAATGAAATTGAAATCAATCCCTTTCCTTCCCTTTGATTCAAGCAACATGCAAGTTGCTTTCTGAAGAAATCCTAAGAAAGCACAATCAAGCTCCAGTTAATTACTTACAAATGAGGTTTGTTTTTTTTTGTTTGTTTTTTTTTCAAAGATTAACAAAAAAAAACATTGAAAGCAAACCAATTTTAACAGAGACCAGCCATTTCTTCTTCTTGAAATCCGCGGCATTCATGGGGAGATAACTCGCATTTGTTTTTGTCACCGGTGAAATGTAAAAAAAATGACTGTTTTTCAAAATGAACAGCGGAACGAAAGCAATCTACCCCAGTAGATTAAATACATGGTTCAGTTCAAAAATTCATTGATGGTTATCTAGATCGACAATCACCTGATGAAGCCAGTAGAACACATAAAACGTTATGGTAAACAAAAATAAAGATGTGGATAATAGTTTGTATGTAAATTATAATTTAAATCTAAATAAATGTGAATGTCAGTGTGTCACACTTTTTCAACTTTTTTTACTCCTAGAAGCCATAGCCCAACATATCATACCAATTTTGTGCCCAATCCAAACTCACAATCCTGAAATTTTGGATTCCCAAATTTTCATTACTGCAATTGTTTTTGGCAATTTTTTATGTGATTTTTTGCGATAAAATTTTTTGGTACAAATAACAAAACTTGGAAATGAATTTAGGAATAATCAAAATTAATTGTGGAATCCAATGAAAGTCACCCATGAAATAAAAATAATTGTTCGTATGGAAAGTAAGGACCTACATACATCAAAATGTCTTTAAATTAAGTGACAGCAGAAGAATTATCGTTGAACTTTTAAAAGGTAAGTTTAGATATTAATATAATACTTAAATGCAGTGATCAGTTACTGAGTTCTTCTGTAGTTTATTGTTGCCTATCACATCTACTCCTCTCTACCTATTGTGATGAAGGCCCAGGCAAGAGCCCTCCACAGAAACTAACAAATGCCACCCAAAAGAGTGGATTTTAAGCTAATAGTATAAATAATGCTTTTATTGGTCATCACACATTTATTAGAATAACGAAAAAAAGATATTATCATTGTTTTATGAATTAGAAATGCTGTAGTATATAACAATGTTTTTTTTAATTTATTTAATCAAAAAATAGAATAGAGAATAGCTGATATGGCATCAATTTAATTTTTATCTCTGGTATGTTACACCTTATTTATAAAAAGTTAATTGTTTACAGAGATTTAGTGATTAGCTACTTCAATAATTAAAAGCATAAGGTTTCTTACTGGAACATTTTATAATGGTGAAATAATGGTGGTGTAAAGAGTATATGCACAAAATAACTGACCAATTGATTTGCAATGCAAAGATAACATTTATTAAAATAAAATTAACAAAAGTAAAGTTTAAAACGAGTTTCTTTTGTTAGATGTAAATTGTATACACAACAAAATGTTCATTAATATGTTATAGTGGGAACTTACTTTGTTGGTGTGTTTTAGTGTAAAGCATTCAGAGCCCTTGTAGTTTCAGTATAGAAAGTTCATGTCAGCAGTTTAAAAGAAAGAACCTGGAAGAAAGAGAGTTACTGTAGGGTTCACATGCTTTTATATTCGAGAGCTGCTGTTGATGCAAGGTTCATTTAGAGCTGTTACTGCTACTATAAGGTCACTACAGAGGCAGGTATTAATTTATTATTTTGTGGAGGTTAATCATTTTTTTTAATGAATTTATAATATAGGAAATAAATCCTAATTCCAACATGTTGTGGAAATGAAATGCAGACATAACAATCAACTGCTGCTGCTAACAGTACTTGCTTTGGTTGTTCAAAGAGATAATAATGTTCAGCATTCTGTATCTGCAGAAAAACAACACATTACTGCCCTGCCAGAACAGAGCTAGTGCAAACCCTGGAATATCTGGTTATGAAGAAAAAAAGTGTCTACCATCTTCCCCATAATAGTCAGGATGTTGAAAAGGTAGCTTGGTATGTTGACTGTATAACAGAAGTTCAGTACATTACCAAGGATTTCTGTTTGTGTTACCCAGCATCATTTGAAATTTGTCCGTCCATCATGAACCAGAGTTTGATTCTGGTGCTGCTGATTTTTTCCAGACATCTTTGTTGGCAGATACACAACCAATAAGAAGAAAATCTACACATCACAATTACATACCCACATTCATGCCATATTAAAACACACCCAAATTTTATTTTCTCCCCAATAATAGACAATATTTACAAAAATGCCCAAAAGATTCTATAATACAACACACACCATTTAAATCAAAGTGTCTATTGGCTAGAAATTAACACAACTGTGTAAAATATTTGACCAATCAGCAAAAATTAAAACCCTAGCCTACTTTCAGGGAAAATCACTTATGAAATCCCACAGATTTTGACTTTCAACAACAGAGATGAAACTGACTCCAAACTGTTTAAACACAAGAAAAAAACATGGATACATAGATTTTTCCTTTCCCCCAGCATGTGCTGAAAGAAACATGTATCAGTAACTTCAAATGAATCATCTCCTACAACAACAGCTCAAACTGCTGCTTAGTGACATCACATCATACAGTGATAAAAGTGACAGTCAATTCTAGGAGCCAAACAAAGTAGTGGTTAAATCTGCCTCCCCCAGCAGTATACAAGTCCATGGTACCATTTTCCTATAGAAATATATATCATACTTATTATAAAACCCAAGTTGTGTGTGTGTGTCTGTACGTTTATATATTGGATCGGATTTCCTACATTTTTCAACCGATTTCAACAAAACTTCACAGAACTACGTAAAATTACCTTGCGGTGGTTCTGACAGTGCCTAAAATTGGAAAAACACAATTGTTTTTACACGAAATCAATTTGAAAACACGATTAATCACGAGAATGAAAGGGAGACAATTCATATCGAGTTATACTTATTATAAAACCCAGGTTGTTTGTGTGTTCATTTATATATGGGATCAGATTTCCTGCATTTTTCAACTGATTTCAACAAAACTTCACTTTTTTTTTTGCAGGTAGTGTTTCTTATTGTCTTGCACACTTTTTTCTTTATTTTTACATTCAGAATGCTTTAAAAATTTCATTTACAAGACAATTGTTTATAATAAAATTCTATTCAATCGGTAGACTCATAACGATTGAAAACAATGTTTTTGTTTCAGTTTGGGTTTGACCAATTCGTAAAAAAAAAAAAAAACTAATTAAGACATGCGTATCCGTCAACCTTAAACAATAATCTTTGTCAATTTTATTTTTCAGTCTTTATGATGGTCGATACTTGATCTATCTCTTACTGTTACATCCCCAGGCAACGCCGGGCTCTACTGCTAGTCAGATATAAAAAATAGACATATCTGGTTTGCAGTCCTCAATTTGGGAAAACCCAAATCTTGCTATTTCCTCATTTGTGAAACATGTCCTTGCTAGGGACATAACAGATATATCTGGCCCATTCAAATCTGGAGTCCAAAACTCCAGAAACACAAAAATTTCCATATTATATGTAAGACCCTATCTTTTTGTTCTCCTTTTGCTCTGCCTGTTGTTGCATATATGTTATAGATCCTCTGCGTGAGACACATATAAATATGTATATATAATTTTGTTTATGACTTAGTGTATTTTGTGTATGACTTATTTCTCTGACAACAAAGCATGTTTGTCATTCCTTTTCCTTTCAGCCATTCTGTGAAATAAGGTGATCTTATATAATGGATATAATAATGCCCATAATGGGGGAAATACAAATGGAAGAATAAACCTTTCTTCTATAGCTCTCTCATTATAATCATACTTATTATAAAACCCAGGTTGTGTGTGTGTGTATCTATACATTTATATATTGGATCGGATTTCCTATATTTTTCAACTGATTTCAACAAAACTTCACAGGACTACGTAAAATTACCTTGCGGTGGTTCTGACAGCACCAAAAATTGGAAAAACACAATTGTTTTTGCAAGAAATCAATTTGAAAACACGATTACGAGGCATCACGAGAATGAAAGGGGGACAACTCATATCGAGTTATACTTATTATAAAACCCAGGTTGTTTGTGTGTGTGTGTGTGTGTGTGTTCATTTATATATGGGATTGGATTTCCTATATTTTTCAACCGATTTCAACAAAACTTCACTTTTTTTGGCAGGTAGTGTTTCATATTTTCTTGCACACTTTTTTCTTTATTTTTACATTCAGAATGCTTTAAAAATTCCATTTACAAGACAATTGTTTATAATAAAATTCTATTCAATCGGTAGACTCATAACGATTGAAAACAAAGTTTCTGTTTGAGTTTGACCAATTCATAAAAAAAAAATAATAATAAACTAATTAAGACATGCGTGTCCGTCAACCTTAAACAATAATCTTTGTCAATTTTATTTTTCAGTCTTTATGATGGTCGATACTTGATCTATCTCTTACTGTTACATTCCTGGGCAACACCGGGCGCTACTGCTAGTCTTTTCTATACCAGAGATCTTTCTGTGTACAAACTACCCAAAGAATTTAACTCAAGTAAAGATTATTTTTACTCCTGCTAAGAGAATCCATTTTTTATGAATGAAACTCCTCCTAGTTTGATAGTTTGATATAGGTGGATTAGCTTACCTGTGGAATTGTTTTGTCCAGGTATTCATTGGCTAGTGTCAAAGTTAAGCAACGTGGCTGGTAAAGTCAGTTTTTATCGAAATCTGCTTCGGTGCGGACAGTTTACTACACTTTGCTGACCTGACATGTAAACTATACCACCAAACCCAGCATCTCGCGACTCAAGTTATTTTGAAGTGTTTCTAACTTCTTACTGATAAACATTTTGTTTTTTCCTTTTTAGCCACTGACTAAATCGCTAAAATTAGAATAAAACCTTTTTTGTTTACAATAAAACTGTTATATACCATACCTATAAATATGTTGGTCGCTGTTGTAAGTGGGGGTAATATGCTGTTTAAGTAGTTCACCACTAGCAGTGGTTTACCTACTTCATGCCGCTGGCGAGTATTGTATTTTGTTGATGTTATAAAGATTACCATTTCATTTCCAACCTCCATTTTGGTTATTCCTCATTCAGTAACCTTTTCTTGGTTTCAACAAAACCTAGTTGGTTTTAATCCCATCTAGGAATGACTGCAAAACACTTTCCCCTCCCCAATTTATAGGCAGAAGCA
>CAHIKZ030004631.1:270000-292500 GCA_903632075.3 Acanthosepion pharaonis | reverse complement strand
ACTGACAACAAAGATGTTAAACTCTTTATTTATTAGATTGCTTATTTACAAGAATATTTTTATATTTACAAGATTATAAAAATATGTCATCTATAATAAAACATTTTATTTACCATTTTTATAATGTTTAACCTTTATGCTCGCACAAAAAAGGGATGGTAATTCTTATGACACTGCTATTACTGTATACACTTTTGACTCCCTCAGCAATGCTTATTGTTTTAAAAAGTGATTAGAATTTTAATAAACCCCAAACCTATGAAAGTGGATTCAAACATTCTTTATTCTTGAGAAATGACAACAAAGATGTTAAACACTATTTATTTATTAGATTGTTTATCATTTCACCCCAAGCAAGTCGGTAATGCCACTAGTACACAGGGGGTTACAGAGAGTGAAAGTGAGAGAAAAGACTGGGTATAGGGGGGGGATTGAAGAAAGATGAATGGATTCAAAAAGATAGAAGATGGTTATTGACGTTGCATTTAAATTTTTATAGGCTAATTTTCAGGAAAACTAGGAAACAGAAGGGAGTTCCACAGGCGTGAAGTGTGAGAAACTGTTGGAGTTACTTACAAGATTATAAAAATATGTGAACCAACTATAATGAAATATTTATTATTTTCCATTTTATAAAGAAATAAAAAAATATTTAATTCATAAATTTGAATAAACAAATAGTGACAAGTGACTAATTATAAATTTTGAAAGAAATGCATTTTCTGGGCCTTTCTTTCGTTTGCTCTCTCTACATAAATTCAATCAAATAAGTTGACACCATCTCTTCCTCTGAATCAAACTTTCTTTTAATTTTTGTTTGCCATAGGTTTATTCAAATTTTCTTCTTCTAGAGTTATTTCTATGTAGCTGTTCTGAAAGCAAAGGAAGTATTTGTCACAGATTACTTCCCCAACACAAAGAAAAATCACTGTAAGTACAGACTCGAATATCGGGTGCAGAAAGAAATACTGAAAACTCAATTCGTCGGTACTCTCTCGAATCACAATGCATGTAACCAGTCAGAAAAATAACTCACTCTCTAACAAACGCTGTAGCCAAAATGCCCAATTTTTCCCACTCTCGATTCGAGAACACCAACAGCTTTTATCGGCAGAACCTTTTTTTTTTTTCTCATTTGTCGACAGCTGGGAGAGGATATTTAATAATTTGCATATCAAAATACTTTTATAGCGACTCCTTTGACGGACTTGTTTTTTAATTCAAATATTCCATTTTCAGCATGTCATGCTGAATACGTGCCCTTTTGTTTGGTAAGTAATTTTCTTTTTTGCCACATTTTCTGTCGTAGAATACACATGACGCACTGTCGCTTGGTTTGACGAGGTAAGTCACCGTTTTCTTCACTATATTCTAATATGGTAAATAATAAATATCACATTGTAGTTGGTTTATATATTTTGATAATTTTGGAATTTTTTACAAATTTTTGAATAAAAATATTTCTTTTCAAATTTATTTCTTTATAAAATATTAAATAATAAATTTTTCATAAAATGATAAATAATAAATATCACATTGCACTTTGCTCACATATTTTTATAATCTTGAAAGTAAACAATGCCAAGGGAGTGACAGGAATTCCAAATAATAGTGGTGTCAGGGGAAGGTTAAATATTGCTGATTTTCATCTTTTAAAATGCATTTTAAATCTTAGTTATTGCTCTCTTGTTTTGAGATGCCTAATTTAATATTATTCTTTCAACTTTTGCAGTGCATTTTATTATTTTATGACCTATAACGATGCAAATATAATAATTAAAATTAAATAAAAAATTAAATAACAACAACAAAATATTTGAATTTTTCATATTTAACTTTACATTTTATTTTACTCCAACACTTTGTCAGTTACTCTCAGCCAGTCTGTTACGTGGCTCCACAGGAACCCTGGCCTGATACATGGACCTTACATCCTTGTCTGTGATGTATGAGAGACTGCCCAGCTCCTCTTTGGAGCAGTTGTTTATGCCTATATTGCCCATGCTTGTTGTTTCCACATTTACAAAACCGGATGCAGGTGTGAGGTCATATGCTTCTGAATACAGCGGCCAAGATTTCACCTCAAGTGTATCTAGCTTCTTTGATGATCTGGTGTGAGAGTGAGCACAATGTCTATTCTGGTATCATACTCTGCAGACATGTTTAATTAATATTTATTCTCTGCCCAACTTTGGGGTCAAAAGCAATCAGATTGTTCAAACAAATGTCGGAATGATAACGGCATGTCTTAAAGACAGAATACTTATTGGGAATGAGTGTTTTATGAACAATTAACAACTTTGAAACACCAATTTCACATTGCAAAAAAAAAAAAAAATAGGATAATAGTAATTCCATACAGGACTGACATTATTGAAAGAAAAAAAAAAGAGAAAATAAAACAAATTACTAAAGTAGTTTGTTTGATGTAAAAATACAAAATGACACAAAAACAGGTCAAGAAAAAAAACAATCTTTTTCTTAATCTTCCCTTTTTGTATTTTTATATTAAACAACTTTTTTTTCATTTTCCCCACGTTTTTTTTTTTTTTTTTTAAATAATGTCTGTCCTGTATGCAATTAGTAAAATTTCTATCTCCATCAAGATTTTCAAAAATAACAGTAAATTCATATTTTATAAATGTTTTGGAATCACAGAATAACTTGTTCAAATGTAAAAAAAAAATGAAACAAAAACAAAACAATGATTTTTCTTAGACATTGTCTTTGCTTTTTAGGCTTTTTTCTGCTTTTTATTAATTACTGTATTTATCATAAGCAAAATTAAAATGTGTGTCTGTTAATAAATATCCAATTGGCAAAGTTTAACAAACATATCTGTCAAAAAATGATATGTCGAAAGGACATTTTTTCTCTTGACACTGCTATTACTTTAGAATCATTCAGCAATTTTTATTGTTTTAAAAAACTATTTTTAAAATCTATCTATAAAATTCTGAGACTTCCGTTAGGCTGTCACACCCTCTAAAATAGCCATATATTTACCAATCAAAACCAAATTTTGGGCAGAAGTGCAAACAGGTAAGAGGTTACAAAATTTAATTGATTTTACCATGGTGCATAGCTTAGTACAATAATTTTTCATTAATTTTTAGGGAAGATTAAGTTTTATTATTTAACATACAAAATACTCCCACTATTTTAAAAACAATTTAATGGTTAAAATAACAATTTTAATAAAAATGCAATATTGTTTTTTGCATATTTTTATAATTTTTATATAAACAAGAATCAAGTTTCCAGTTTGCCCTGCATTTGCAAGATCTATGAACAAATCACAAAGCCAAATGCTTCAAAAAGTTGGAATTTGGCTCCAGAAAGAAATACTGATGCATGGCCAGTTGTATGTTGCATACTCAAGAGTAAGAAATCTTAAGAATTTATTCTTCATTGTTAAAAAGGAAAAAAGAAATTTTCTTAAAAAACATTGTTTACCATGAAATCCTATAAAATTAAATTAAATCAAAGAAATTATTAAACAGCAAAGTAGGTTTTTTGTCAAAGTATTTTTCCAAACAAATCAGCTTATTTAAATTTCATTGATTGGTTTGTGAAATTGAACAAAATGTAGTTAGTAAATCTCAACAAAAAAATGTTAGCAACAACTTCAACAATACTAAATACTGTGAGGATTTCCACAAAAAATTCTAATTTTAATAAAACCCAAACATATGAAATTGGGTTTATAAATTTTCTTTTTTCTCGAGAATTAAACAACAAAAACATTAAACACTATTCTTGTAACTAAAAGTTCAATAAATAAATAGTGTTTAACATTTTTGCTGTCACTTCTTGAGGTAAAAAAGTACACATTCAGATACTTGTAAATAATTTTAGTGGATTTATGTGGTAAGAACAAATGAAAGAAATGCCAGGAAAAAAGTATTTTTTAAAAATTCATAATTACAGTTATTTGTCATTCAATGTTTGTTTAAATTTTATTGTTCTTTTGTTTACATATTTATCAATTTATAAGAAAAATTCGTTTTCACAGTTATTTCTTTATAAAATGGTAAATGATAAATTGTGGTTGGTACACATATTTATATAAGCTTGTAAATACAAAATTTACTAAGAGCTACAAAGGACAGGAAGTTGTGGAGAGCCATGATCACCTACATTATGAAAGAACACAGCACATGGAAGAACGAGCTTGTGTAAATTGTTGGCAGGACAGGCATTAGGAGAGAAAGCAAAAGGGCAAAATTTACTAAGAGCTAAAAGGACAGGAAGTTGTGGAGAGCCATGATCACCTACATCATGAAGGAACACAGCACATGGAAGAATGAGCTTGTGTAAATTGTTGGCAGGACAGGGATTAGGAGAGAAAGCAAAAGGGCAAAATTTACTAAGAGCTAAAAGGACAGGAAGTTGTGGAGAGCCATGATCACCTACATCATGAAGGAACACAGCACATGGAAGAACGAGCTTGTGTAAATTGTTGGCAGGACAGGGATTAGGAGAGAAAGCAAAAAAGGCAAAATTTACTAAGAGCTAAAAGGACAGGAAGTTGTGGAGATGATCACCCATATCCTGACAGAACACAGGCATGGAAGAATGAGCTTTGTAAATTGTTGGCAGGACAGGGATTAGACAAAAGGGCAAAATTTACTAAGACAAAGGACAGGAAGTTGTGGAGAGCCATGATCACCTACATCATGAAGGAACACAGCACATGGAAGAACGAGCTTGTGTAAATTGTTGGCAGGACAGGGATTAGGAGAGAAAGCAAAAAGGCAAAATTTACTAAGAGCTAAAAGGACAGGAAGTTGTGGAGAGCCATGATCACCCACATCCTGACAGAACACAGCACATGGAAGAATAAACTTGTGTAAATTGTTGGCAGGACAGGGATTAGGAGAGAAAGCAAAAAGGCAAAATTTACTAAGAGCTAAAAGGACAGGAAGTTGTGGAGAGCCATGATCACCCACATCCTGACAGAACACAGCACATGGAAGAATGAGCTTGTGTAAATTGTTGGCAGGACAGGATTAGGAGAGAAAGCAAAAGGCAAAATTTACTAAGAGCTAAAAAGGACAGGAAGTTGTGGAGAGCCATGATCACCCACATCCTGACAGAACACAGCACATGGAAGAATGAGCTTGTGTAAATTGTTGGCAGGACAGGGATTAGGAGAGAAAGCAAAAAGGCAAAATTTACTAAGAGCTAAAAGGACAGGAAGTTGTGGAGAGCCATGATCACCCCCATCCTGAAGGAATATGGCATATATAAGAAATATAAAATTGTTCTTGTGAATAAATAGTATTTTAGTGTCTAATTCTTTTGTTACTAATTTTTGATAAAAAAAAAATTTATAAATCCAGTTTCCTATATTTGGGTTTTATTAAAATTCTAAAAATATCTTTTTAAAGCACTAAAAATTGCTGATCGCATATACAGTAATAGCAATGTCACGAGAATTATCGTTCTTTTTTCACACCAGCTTTTTGTGGGTATGTATGTTAAACTTTGCCATCCAATTTATCCTAGACTGTTATTTGCTCTATAAAAATATTTTGTATATGTTTATAAAATCTGATTAAAAAATATTTTTTTACAAATATTCAAAAGAAAAATAATTTCATTACTTTTAAGAATAAGTAAATTCTTTTATATGAAACTGATTTGGAATTTGTGACATTTTTTTTTTAATAAAAATCAAAAAGGGTAAAAAAAAATAGAAAAAAGTTTTAAATTAAAATAATTTATCACCAGAATGGCTGAAAAGTTAGGATTTTTCTTAATGTTATATTTTCAGAAAAATGTTTTCTTCAGTGTAATTTTATTGGTATTTTCTGAGAACCATTTAGTTTGGCACAAGGATACACTTGCTGAGCACCCAATGAAGATTAAACTTATTCCAGCGATAATGATCTGACGGAAAAGCCTGTGACCCAATGTATGACCCATTTTTAAACTTAAATTTGACATGCTGCTGTTGAATACGTTCTTGTCAATTACTTGAACTCTGACGTCATCGCTGGAGAAAACTCTATATGGTACTTTATACTAGACTGTTCAGTGCTGCCCTTAATGTCTTGTGGAGTCAATACCTCTCAAAGAAAGAGCTCTATGGCAAAATCCTCCCCAGTTCTGAAGCTATATGAAAGCACATTAAAATTTGTAGGATGTTAATGGTATCATAAAAGAACTTGGTTTGTTTTACGGCAGATCAACCTCAATGCTAATAAGATTTTTATTGCTGGTAATAATTTTTTCTTCAAAAATTTTATTGCTTGTAATTTTTTTTACAAATACATATTGCTATATCAGAACCTATTTTTACACTTTCATAGTGTTTTGAACCAAGTTTGCAGGTTAATTATTTGCCCATAGCTGGGTCCCTAACAGGTGGACCTAGGAACACCAGAAACTAAGAGATGGTTCCACACTCCTCATAACCTCCTGATCAGAGGCCTTGCTGCCAGATGTAGTTTATCGTCATATCCAGGACGGTAAAAGAACTTATCACTGTTGAATTATTCGAGGTTGACCAGCAAAACTTTTGTCAAACAAGTACAAGAGGGTACAGAGTTCCACATTGAAGAACTGTAGATCATCATGAGTAATAGAAAGGAGTGGAGGATCGTGTCTATGAATGCTGACGAAGTTCAACATAGTAGTCGTAATAGGATCAATAAGTCTGTAGCCTGACATGAAGATATTAACTGAATTGCTACCAAATATTTTCACTTTATAATCTTTGATCTAGGGGATTAATATTCTCCACTGAATTAAGTGCATTAGAGTAATCTTTTAAAAAAATTTTATTGTTAGAGTCATTGATGTATTCATCATGAGCAATTGGGAAGAGTGGAGGGCCATGTCTATGAGTGCTGAGCAAATATGTAGTAATCAGAATTCAAAATTACCTAGGCTTGAACACTGATCTCTGGACAGACTGAAATTAGATTTTGGTATACTCAAAACTTTGGCCATTCTGGTGTAAAAAAAAAAAAAAAAAATCAGCAAACTTTGTGCCCGCCAAAAAATGGAGTGTTAAAAGAATGGTTTTTCCCTTGACACCACTATTATTTTAACTACCTTCACTCCTCGGCAAAATGAGGATTAGAATTATAAAAAAGCCTAAACATATGATGAAAGTGAATTTATACATTTTTTTCTTCTTGAGAATTTACAACAAAAATATTAAAGACTTTATTTATTAGATTGTTTATTTACAAGAATAATTTTATATTTACAAAACTAAAAACTACTACAATTACAACTAATGCAATGTAATGCTTATCATTTACCAATTTATAAAGAAATAAATATGGAAACATTTTTATTAATAAATTTATAAACATTTACGAAATTATTAAAATCCTTAAACCAACTTTAAAGAAATTCTTATTATTTACCATTTTATAAAGTTTGAATCAATTGGCAATTAGCTGATGTTTTGCAAACCATTCCAATAAATAATCTAATAAATAAATAGTGTTTATTATTTTTGTAAATTCTCAATAGCAAAGAAAATGTACAAATTCACTTTCATATATTTAGGTTTTATTAAAATTATAATCATCATTTTTTAAAACAATAAATATTGCCAAGGAGTGGAAGTAGTTAAAATAATAGTGATGTCAAGGGAAAAACTGTTCTTTTGACACCCTGCTTTTTTGTAGGCATGAAGGTCTAAGTTTGGCAAAAAAAAAATAAAAAATCAAAGAATATGTTCACCATGTTCTTCTGAGTTTAGGTTTTTTTTGCTCACTCTGTTGACTGAAGTACGGATCCGGTGATTCATAAACAGTTAAAGCCGCATTGTTAAAGTTCAAAAAGTGTGTAACAAACATGAAAACAATAATGAAAAATATTTGGACAGCGGCCATGATGAAGAAATAGTAATCGAGATGAGACGTGTGAGTAATTTTCTGCCCACTACACTCATACTTGTTAATATCTTTCAATGAGAAATATTTCTTGAAGATCTCAATGAGAGGAGAGCCGAGGAAGCTGCCGACACCGGTGAAAAATTGAAACAGTCCCATGATGATGCCTTTCATTGATTTTGGTGCCATTGAATATGCAAATTCTAAACCTGAAAAAGAATTTAAGAGAAATAAGTTAAGCAAGTCATGTAAACAGACCCTTGCCCAACCTTTCTGCCAACCAGCCAAGGATCACCATGCATTGCATTCTGATCCTTGAATGGGAATCATGAGGAAGAGCGTGATGTATCCTTGCAGATTAACACAATAAAAGAATATCTGTCTATATCCCGGCAGATGAGGTATTATGATTACTTGCATTACTTACATTATTCGGACTGGTATCCTCAACTTCATTGCCATATTAAACAACGTTTCAACCGTTGAACACTCCAACCTTCTTCAGGTGATTGGATCTCTGAGATGAAGTATTATGATTACTTGCATTATTTACATTATTCGGACTGTTATCCTCATCTTCATTGCCATATTCACAACTTTTCAGTTGTTGTATACTCCAGCCTTCTTCAGGTGATTGGAATTTCAAACCGAACCCTTTATTTCGTCCAGCAGGGTTGATTGTTCTAGTTCCACATGCCATGTCTCTTCCGGACGTTTCAATTATTTCCCTTTAACTCTCCAAGTTTTGGCTCACCACTGCTGTAGCCTGGTACTGAACTTACAACTATTTGGGTTTAGTCACTGGACACATGGCCCAATGAATATAGACATTTGTTAGATCCAGTGACAAGACCCAAAGAGTTGTGAGTTCAATACCAAGTCACAGCAGTGGTGAACCACAAAACTTGGAGAGTTGAGTTAAAAGGAAATAACTGAGACATCCAGAAGAAGCATGGCATGTGGAACTAGAACAACTTACCCCTGTGGATAAAATAAAGGGTTTGGTTCGAAATTCCAATCGGCTGAAAGTTTGTGAATATAGCAATGAAGTTGAGGGTAACAGTCCAAATAATGTAAATAATGCAATTAATCATAATACCTCATCTCAGAGATCCAATCACCTGAAGAAGGCTGGAGCGCATTTTCTCAAATGTTGTGAATATGGCAAGAAAGATGAGGATAACAGTCCGAATAATGTAAATAATGCAAGTAATCATAATACCTCATCTCAGAGATCCAATCACCTGAAGAAGGCCTGAGCATACAACGGCCGAAATGTTGTGAATATGGCAAGAAAGATGAGGATAACAGTCCGAATAATGTAAATAATGCAAGTAATCATAATACCTCATCTCAGAGATTCAATCACCTGAAGAAGGCCGGAGTGTACAGCGGCCGAAACGTTGTGAATATGGCAATAAAGATGAGGATAACAGTCTGAATGATGTAAATAATGCAAGTAATCATAATACCTCATCTCAGAGATCCAATTACCTGAAGGAGGCCAAATTGTACAATGGCCGAATTGTGGATATGGCAATGAAGATGAGGATAACAATCCAGGTAATGTAAGTAATACAATAAAAGAAATATGAAGGCTAACCATGTTTCCCATATTTGTGGGAAATTTGTCCCAGCTTTCCCATATGAAAGGTTTAAGGTTAAAAGTGACAGAATTGATAAAAGCAACAACGGGTCAAAAGTTTTAGAGCAGACACATCTCTTTTAAGAAAAATAAAGAAGAAATATTTTTATTTACATACATAAAAAATAATAAAGCGATATACACAAAATATGAGAGAAAGAAAGGGTAAAGAAAATTCCTTTAACTTAAAGGAAGAAAAAGTGTTCATATAAAGGCTTGCTCAAAATATTTCTCTGAGCACTGAGAAGTTCCTTAAGCGAGTAAATTGTTCTTAAGGAGTTAACACTCATATAGATTTCTTCAGAGCTCTTGTTGAAGAAGGAACAAACAGAAGATCCATAGTTTGTAGTAGAGTGAATTCATAGGCCGACAACAGGAATTTTTAGGTTCACAAAAGTAGATCTCAATTAGCTTTTAGTAGAGGGCCAATGTTCCATCTTTAGAGCCCAGCATATAGATTTGAAACAGATTCCGAAGAGGACTGGTGTTCTGTCGCTGACATGATGTCAAGTAGTCATTACCAAAGAGGGGCATATTCTCCATATTTATTGAGATTAGAAGGCTCAGAAATATCGGGAACTTTTCCCTTTCAAATTGCTATACACTTTCCTAGACCTCTCATTTGTCAGAAAATATATCTCTGATAAGAATCAAAAGTTTGGGAGCTGATTTTTGGAAACAAGGGTCCGACAAGTAGTGAGTGTTACCCCCCTCGACTCTACGGCACCATGGTCAGGACAAGGGTGGTCAAATTCCTTTTTATATTTTCCAGCTCTCTCATTAATATATATTCTTATCTCTGATAAGGATCAAGGCTTTGGGAACCAGATTTGAAAGCTGGGGTGAAAGTTGGGGCAAAGATCAGAAAAGAGGCTAAAACATGAACTTCTAAACCATTGTAGTAGTGGTTCTCAAATTAAATTCTAATATATCATACTAGCAGTAGAGCCCGGCGTTGCCCTGGGATGTAACAGTAAGAGATAGATCAAGTATCGACCATCATAAAGACTGAAAAATAATGAATTGGTGAAACCCAAACTCAAACAAAAACATTGTTTTCAATCGTTATGAGTCTACCAATTGAATAGAATTTTATTATAAACAATTGTCTTGTAAATGGAATTTTAAAGCATTCTGAATGTAAAAATAAAAAAAAAAGTGTGCAAGACAATAAGAAACACTACCTGCCAAAAAAAAAAAAAAGTGAAGTTTTGTTGAAATTGGTTGAAAAATGTAGGAAATCCGATCCAATATATAAACGTACAGACAGACACACACACAATCTGTGTTTTATAATAAGATGTAGGTGTTTTATTCATGGCTTCATCTACTTGTCTGAGTTCAAATTCCAGTGGGGTTTGTTACATTCATTTACACACAAATACCCTAGGGAAAAATATGAGTCCATCTATTCTCCCAATCTATGGATTAAATAGTAGGATTTATATAATAAAAAAAAAAAAAACAGTGTTGTTCTCAAAAAAAATTGTTAATGAAATATTCACACATCAAAAACAAAAAAATATATTCTTACAATATGAAATATGTTTCATCTTTAAATAACTCATGAAGGGTTGATAAACCATAAAAAACAAATGAATCAATCAATCCTGGTGTGACAGAATGAGCTGACCATTTTTACCAGCATCTTTAGCAAGGAATTGTATGGTACAACAGCACAAAAGAATCACAGAAAAAAATGCATAGCCCCATATTTTTGGGCGAGGTGGACCTGCTTGTCTCAAAAATCGGTAATCGGAACCTTAATGTTAGCAAACATGGTAATGAAAATAAAAGATGAGAAAAATATAATGTTCCATTAGTGAAAAATGATATTCATAAGTGGGGAAAATCAAAATAGAGGAATAAAGACTAAGTTTTTACCTGCAACTATTGTAAAAACCTCACTTAGTCCAAGCAGCATATATTGTGGAATTTGATAGAATATCGTCAGGTTAGCTGCATAATAAGTGTTGTCTGAAAGAAGAAAAATAAAAGGGGAGATAATAAGATTTAAACAGGGGGAGATAATAAGATTTAAACAGGGGGAGATAATAACATTAATCAGTGAAAAGTGAAGCAACAAAAAAGTAAAGAAAAAAAGAAAAACAACAACAATTAAATTATTTGGATGGTAATATCAAATCCTGAATTAATAAAAAGCAACTTGAATTTGTTAGTCCTTTTTAAACTGTGTGTAAAATTTTTAAAACATGTATAAAATATTACAAAATGTCTATAGAGATTTTAAAATAATATAAAATATTTAAAATCTGTATAAAGTTTTTCAAACACGTATAAAGTATTCAAAATTTGCCTAAAGCTTTTAAAACAAATAAAATATTCAAAATGCGTCTAAAATTTTGAAATACTCAAAATGCGTCTAAAATGTGGAAATATTCAAAATGCGAATAAAATTTGGAAAACATAAAATATTACAAATTCAGAAGATACCAGAATAAGTAATAAGTCACTCCTTTTTTTCTCTTTCAATCATGAAAAATGCCAGCTTAGGGAAAAAGTACGAAGATTCATTATTTAAAAATAAACACAAATACACATACACACATTTTATTCTTTCATTTTCAAATATGGTGAAATGCATTATCAAGTGAAGTTTATGAAATGTTTCCATTTGTCAAAATTTCTCTCTCTCCACTTGTCTAAAAGTTTACAAAACACCTGCAGGCCTCTGGAGACATGTGTATCAATTGAAGTTGACCATCTCTTTATTGATGAAGTCCTGAAGGACAAAACTCATTACAAGTAAACATCTCTGCACTTTGTCATACAATTTTGTATTTATTTTCACAGGAACAGACTTAAAATTCCTTAAAACATTGACTTTGGGCGATATACACTTGAAGTGTTGATTCTTTTTTATATAGGTACTAACATGTTTTATATATGGTACATGTTTTATATGGGTACTAACATTATCTTTATTATTTTATATGTGTACTAACATTATCTTTATTATTTTTATATGGGTACTAACATTATCTTTATTATTTTTATATGGGTACTAACATTATCTTTATTATTTTATATGGGTACTAACATTATCTTTATTATTTTTTTATATGGGTATTAACATTATCTTTTATTATTTTATATGTGTACTAACATTATCTTTATTATTTTTATATGGGTATTAACATTATCTTTATTATTTTTATATAGGTACTAACATTATCTTTATTATTTTTATATGGGTATTAACATTATCTTTATTATTTTTATATAGGTACTAACATTATCTTTATTATTTTTATATAGGTACTAACATTATCTTACATAAGCCATTATCAAAGATGTCAATTACTGTACAATATATTAAGCAATATACGGACAAGACAGTGATGATAGTCTTCTCCATGTAAACAATAGCTGACTATCATCACTGTCTTGTCTGTATATTGCTTAATATATTGTACAGTAATTGACATCTTTGATAATGGCTTATGTAAGCCGAAAGCTTAGATTGGCTTTAAAAAATATGGATCAATATTGTGATTTTCTTTCTTCGTTTAATGATAATGTTAAAAGGATAGATTGTTCTGATTCCATGTGCCTTGCCTTTGGATATCTCCATTTTAGTTAATTCTCCTTGTTAACTCCTCAAGATTTTGTTTTATCTTCTGTCTTCTGTGGACAGGAACCGAACTCACTATCTACAAAAGCAAGAAAAAACAACAAAAAAAATGAAAAGCACTTACTACGATTAAGTATCTGTTTTACCATTTCACATTGACAATTATTGTTCTTGGAATAGAAGATGGTCTTTAAACGTTGGAATTCTACAAGTCCAGCTGCAATCATCGCAAAAGCAGCAAACACCATGCCAATAATGATTCGTTGCTGGAGAGAAATTGGTCGCCCATTCTTGTCTAGCCAGGGCAAAATCACTTTTTCCATCAAAGGAATAAAAATGACTATTATCACCACGTTGAATAAAGACAGCCATGTTACACTTAACTGAAGAATACAAAATGATAGAAAATTACAATTAGATATAAAATAAAGACAGACATTTCTTATGGATAGCAAGTGATTAAATACTGAAATATGATATCTATTTAAAAAAGACATTATCAATTTTTAAATAGCATTTATTTTTATCTTCATTTTATTTTAGGAAGCATTGCCATTATTATTAATTTTTGACTAGTATCTACTTTCATCATTTTTTATTAGATGAAGCATCGTCAACCATTATTATTAATTTTTGACTAGGATTTGCTTTTGTTATATTCTGTGCTAATAGGAATATATACTTGAAAAACAAGGTGGATAAAATAAGTAAAGGTTTATTGTACAAAACCAGCACAATAAGAATAAAGGTAATAGTTATGTACAAGGTCATCGCAAGTCATCCAGTAGTGAGTGCTACTTTTGGAAGGTTGGTAATTCTCATGTAAGTCTGAGTCATACTCAACAGATCCCAGCTAATCTCTGTTGTCCGTTGACTTACAGATACCTATAGTGTAGTTACTCATGGGGGTGACAGGTTATTCCATTACATCAACTTTTATCTTCATTTTTTATTAGATGAAGCATTGCTAACCATTATTAATTTTTGACTAGTATTTACTTTCATCTTCATGTTTTAGATCATCCATGAAATGAGAAAAACATACAGACGATACCAGGATAAACTTTGCACTCAATGTCACGCCCAACCTTCAAAGAAGCCAGATGAAGGGTTGACATTCGATATAACCTCTAAACTGGAAGTAGAGATCCGCACTTCACCCAATGCCAATCAACCTCACTGTGTCTTTGTGTAAATACCTATATGACAGTTATATAAACACTCACCCTAGAGAGACAGTTTCTTTTATCAACATGTAAATATTAACTTATCTGAAAAATTCAGATAGAAATACATGGTATATTAATGACTCTTTTTTGTACAAGGCTTACAAGCCACTTGAGGTAGAGGATGACAGAGTAAGAGGTACCACCTATGTAAGGTAATAATGCCACCAAGATGCAAGGGATCACCACAAATGAAAGAGAAGGAAAAGATATTACAGGACCAGAAACCCAATCTTAAACAGTAAACAGGAGATAAACCTCCACTCCTGTTCAAAAAACTGGGGAGGAGTGTCAACTGGATGATAGGCAAACCTATCTACACCTCTCCAAAATTTGAATACATCTATCAGAAAGAAGTCATGATAGCAGAGATAATCTGCAAGATCATTTTTATAAAGCATTAAAATACTTAAAAATGTGTACAGTCCCATTGAGGTACATAAGTTTTAATTATTTTATTTGTATGTAATAAAAAAAACTACTAAAAGCTTGAATTAAAAGTTATTATAAGGGAAAAACATTACCGTGGGTGATTTCATTGTAGCAATTTTTGTACAGTTGTATGGATTGGCTTCTGAAGTAAAATTGTCAACAGTTCTTGGGTCCAACTTCATATGCAAACCTTGTAACAGGAATGTTGTTTCAATCTGAAAATATATAGTTATTGTTTATTATCAAACATGAGGTTATAGGTTAGACACAAAATCAATCAAAAATTTTGTTTAATCTGAAAACATTGAGGAGAGAAGACATTAAAAGTTTGGGATTCAAAAAGATGACAATTGAAGCTGCATTTGAATTTTTGAAGATTGTCATTGACAGGAAATCAAGAAGCCGCAAGAGAGTTCCATAGGCAAAAAGTGTCAGAGAAGAAAATATTAGAATAGAACTTATGGTTAGCTATTTCAACTGTAGAATAATGAAACCAAGCTGCCAATCGAGTACTGTCCTTCAATTTGTGAAGTTAAAGAGGTTTAGTGTGTTGGCCACTTCTATAATTTTCTACAAGAATATTTTACACGAATTAATGGTGGTGAAAAGGTACATGATCAAAATAACAGAGACTGTTAATGAAGGTATTTGGGTGTGACTTGCCAGTGTAGGTGTGTTTGTGCATGAATCATCCGCAGCACTTTTTGCTTTAGTGTGAAAAGTCAATGGCACGCACTTTGAAAGGGGAAAAAACAGGAAGAGAGTTACTTAAGGCCTCATTTGTTTTTATACCCTCAGGGCTGTTGCTGATACTATGTCTATTATTGGCTGCTGATTCTATGTTTATTTAGGGGTGCTGCTGCTGATACTATGTTTATTAAGGGTGCTGCTGCTGATTCTATGTTTATTAAGGGGTGCTGCTGCTGATACTATGTTTATTAAGGAGTGCTGCTGCTGATACTATGTTTATTATTGGCTGCTGCTGATGATACTATGTTTATTAAGGGTGCTGCTGATGATACTATGTTTATTAAGGGTGCTGCTGATGATACTATGTTTATTAAGTGGTGCTGCTGCTGATACTATGTTTATTATTGGCTGCTGCTGCTGATACTATGTTTATTAAGGTGTGCTGCTGCTGCTGATACTATGTCTATTAAGGGGTGCTACTGCTGATACTATGTCTATTAAGGGGTGCTACTGCTGATACTATGTCTATTAAGTGGTGCTGCTGCTGATTCTACGTTTATTAAGGAGTGCTGCTACTGATACTATGTTTATTATTGGCTGCTGCTGCTGATACTATTTTTATTAAGGGGTGCTGCTGCTGATTCTACGTTTATTAAGGAGTGCTGCTGTTGATACTATGTTTATTAAGGGTGCTGCTGCTGATACTATGTTTATTAAGGGGTGCTGCTGCTGATACTATGTTTATTAAGGGGTGCTGCTGCTGATACTATGTTTATTATTGGCTGCTGCTGCTGCTGATACTATGTTTTTAAGGCAGTACAGAGGAAAGCTCATCTGTACAATTGCCATGAAAATATTTAAGAGGAACCTGGAAGCTACTTTACAGCAGCAGGACAGTGACTGATGCTGAGATGCCAGGTCAGGTTCATTAATGTTGCAGACCCTGAACTTTCACCTATCATGATGGATGGGTCTTCTTTCAAGGAGATTCCTTGCCCTGAATGTCTATTGGAACTCAATCTCATCACAGACTTCAACTGGAACTCATATTTCTGATCTATTGCTAAAGATGCTGGAAAAATGGTCAGTTTGTTACACCATTCCAGTAAGCCCCATCTGACTCCCCCTGGTATACTCTATATTTACAAAAGCCAGATCCAACCAAAAATGGAGTATTACTGCCATATCTAGGGTGGAGCTGCCAGTCATAACTTGCCTGTCTTGATAAAGTTCAAAAGTGTCTATGTGGCCTTGTGGGTGGTGAATTATTTTTCACCCTACAGCCCTTTTCCACACAGACAAAGTGGTGCAAGCCTCTCATTAATCTGTTGCTATTTCCACAGCAAGTGTTCTAACAAGCTACTTTCTTTGGTTCCACCAACCCTGACCTTTGCAGCCTGGACCCGCCATGCCACGTACACAGGGTTGAATCAAATTCATTCCCTTTATATTCCATTAATAAGAAATAAGTTCAACATGCAGAGATGCTGACAGGTACCCATCTTGCATCCCTGATGCAAAAAAATCTTAAAGAACGCAGTAAGTTTTCCATCTTTATGTCCCAGAAACACAACTGAATTTTTCCATGAAAAGCGATACATTGCAATCAACCCATAACAGTTTTGACATAATTAAAAGGAATTTGTTGTTGGTCGATACTAAGTAAACAACAACAATGTTAATTTAATTTAAAATGTAACTAATATATTCTTTCTGTAACTGAATGCGAATCATTTGTCAAATGAACTAGATACTGATGGTTATTAGTACATAAATATTTTATTTTTTTAAACGTTTTGTATATTTTTTTGTTAATTTATTTTTTCAAACCATATGTGCAAAACATTTTCACTAACAAGTGGACACATTTTTATATTTAACATTCAGTTCATGATTCAAACAACATTTAATAGGACTCAAAAGATGTCTACAGGTAAAAGAAATTTTCTTGTCTGGTTTGGTACGGACTGTAGGGAGGCCAATATCTTTAGACATCTTAAATAATAAATACAGCATTAATCATTTGATGTTATTCGTTCAAATACATTGTAATAGTTCTTTTTTTCTTTCTTTCTTTCCTGACTCTTTCTTTCTTTCTTTCTTTCCTGACTCTTTCTTTCTTTCTTTCTTTCCTGACTCTTTCTTTCTTTCTTTCTTTCTTTCACTGACTTTTTCTTTCACTTGCTTTTTCCTCCTTTCTTTCTTTCACTTGCTCTTTTCTTTCACTCACTTTTTCCTTCTTTCTATTACTTACTCTTTCTTTCCTTCTCCCTTCCTTTCACTTACTCTTTCCTTCCTTCTTCCTTTTACTTATCCTTTCCTTCTTTCTATCATTTACTCTCTCCTTCCTTCCTTCTTTCTTTCTATCACTTTCTCTTTCCGTCTTACATGTGGGCAGTGTAGTGTGTGGGTGGCATGAAATAGACATCAATATCACCTTACCAGAAACTCTTTTATTTGTTTTTTTTTAATCTATTTTTGTATTTCATTTTTAGAAAACTTGAAAAACATGGATAACCATTGCTCAATAAGATAGAATGTCAAAAGGACATTTTTCTCCCATCACACTCCATTTTAACTTGCCTTTATTCTTCAGTAATACTTATTAAATTTATTTAAAAAGTGATGATTAAAATTGAAATAAAACCTAAATATATGAAAGTGAATTTATACATAAATAATAAACACTATTTATGAGATTGTTTATTGGAATGATTGGCAAAAGATTGGCTAATTGCTAATCCATTCAAACTTTATAAAATGCTAAATAATAAGGATTTCCTTAGAATTGATTGACATATTTTAATAATTCACTAAATTTATGAATAAAAAATTGTTTTCATTTATTTCTTTATAAATTGGTAAATAATAAATATGGCATTGTATTAGTTTTTTTTAGAATGTTGTAAATATAATTTATTCTTGCACAGTATAGTCATGTCAGTCAAGCACCATCTGTAAGAGAAAGAGCACCATGAGGCAATTCACTCCACCAGAAATTTGGAAACAGCATGCTGTACTGCTTACCATTTGCACCAGAAGCTCCAATATGACATTTCAGAGTGTTTGGGTTTCAATCTGAGGAGAGCACAGAGGATTTGGAAAGAGTTGGATGAGTCTAATAATGATTACAAAGGTATGGCAGCTCAAAAAACGCACTTTGATTGTTCAGATAAGAAAAGAACTCCCAAAATTTGTTGGGAGGGCCTCAGACTAAACTACATCAAGTGATTTGAGGAGGTAGTGCAGCATTGGGTCAAGAGGGTAGCTTCTGAAAGACCTTAGGTCTGGCAACAAGACTCTGCACCATGTCACACAAGCAGGGGAACCCAGTTATGGCTGTCAGACAATTTCTGTAACCACATCATCCCTTACATGTGGCCACCTAACTCCCCAGACTGAAGCCCCCTTGATTATTATGTGTAGAGAACAGTTGAATGAGAGACCAACAAAACTCCTTGTAATACCAAAGATGAACTGAAGGCAGGGATTATGGCAGCATTAACCAAATTAAACAAGGAAACTGTCCAGAATAGTTGCATGAGATTCTAAATTGAAGCAAATGGCAATTTTATTGAACAAATTTACTGTAGTGAGATGCAAATTAGTATAATTTGCATATGAGCAGGTAGCTCATATGATAAACGGACACCAACTAGAACAGAGGTCGAACGCTTACTTAGCAATATACATGACACAACATTTACTCTTTAGTATTCTAAGATATTTTTGTGTAATTCTGATAAATATATCTGTTAACATTAGATGTTCGTGTTATTTTCATTTATTGTGTCATTTAGACAACAATTTATCCATTTCAACCTGTATTTAACTCGGGTTGTTTTGTTTTATGGCA
This sequence comes from Acanthosepion pharaonis, assembly GCA_903632075.3. Lineage (NCBI taxonomy): Eukaryota > Metazoa > Mollusca > Cephalopoda > Sepiida > Sepiidae > Acanthosepion > Acanthosepion pharaonis. Next base: position 273,197 of record CAHIKZ030004631.1, on the reverse strand, counting down.
TCTCAACCTCAGTGGGTCATTTAATGCCAACAAAATTTTGAAATAGATTCATGGCAATAGTTTGGTAAAAAAAAGGTGTGTATATATACATATATATTTGAATCAAACCATTTTTCAATTACTCATATTTTTGAGTACAATCCAACTTCTTTTAGGAAATTTACAATTTTGGATGGTTTTATTTTTGTAAAAAGTTTTTTTTTTAAATTACTCAATTGGTTTGGTTTGATTTGGTTTGTTGTGTTAATCAACCTCAATGGGTTATTTAATACTGACAACTTTTTTTTTTTCCTGGTAATATTTAGTTTTGTCAAAAATCTATTTCCAGTAATATTCTTTCCCTCAAAAATGTATAGCTGGTAATATTATTTAAAAACATGTATTGCTGGTAATATTTTTTTTCAAAAACGTATTGCTGGTAATAGCTCTTTTCTTCAAAAATTTATTTCTGGTAATCATTTTTTTTCTGGTATTAAAACTTATTTTTACACTTTCATAATGCTTTTTACCTCAGTTTCAGGGTTAACTATTTACCCATAGCTGAGACCCTAACAGGTGGCTACCACCCAGGGTCAGGGTGGACCTGGGAACACCAGCAATTAAGAGGTGGTTCCACACTCCTCAAAACCTCCTGATGAGAGGCCTTGCTGTTGGACATAGTTTATCGTCTTACCCTAGACACGGATGTAGTTTATTGTTATACCCAGGATGGGTATTTAACTCTGGATTGTTAGCTTCATCTTTGAATTGATCTTTTTTGCAACAAGTCATGCAAAGTCAATGTGTGAAGTCATTAGTGGCACTACTAAACAACTTACTGCAAATAAAACTTCAAGGAAACTACAAGAAATCAAACCATGACTGTTGAGAACTTGTTTCATTTCTGTCAAGAAAACAAAGAATGTATTAAAAAATTAAAAGAAATTGGTCTTTGAGTTTTATCTGATGGACACACAGTCAAGGGTCTTTTCACCACTTTATTCCTGGAGATGGCACTACTGTAATCTACAAAACATTTAATCATGATCAAACCACAAAGAAATTTAATATTTCATGTCAGGAAGCGTCTTCATACCCAGAAACTTCTATTAAAACAATGAAGTATTTAGTGATCATTTATGATAGTTTTTTTTTGGTGGGTTAGTCTACTCCTTGAAAGTGACACTGCATCACAAAATGATTTAAAAATACAATTTGTACATCCTCATTGAGCAGCAAATTCTTTTTTCTGGCCAAGATATGAAGACATATACTGGGTTCATAATGATAACATATTGTACAATATTTCAGCTCCAGCTACAAGTTCAGGACGTATGTACATCCTTCAAAATGATGAATATTATATCATAAGGAAGAACTGCACTAGGAAAATGAATGATTCATAGTTTTATCTACATACTAAACTCAAAATTTATTTTTCCAAGGTATAAAGTCTATACTGTTGTAATTAGAGACTACCAATAAATATATAGTGATTTTACTTTTACTTTTTTTATCTCAACGGTTTTATCTTGCACACTAATAAATAATAACAATAATTATAAATTTAGATTCTTTGTTTCTCTTTCTTTCTCTCTAAACTTTTAAAATTTGATGATCAGGGAAATGTTAAAGTAATACAGGAAATTTTGTTTTCGGCAAAGAGTTGGCCTAAATTTTCATTATTTTATTTTTGCAATGCATATTCAAACACCCATAAAATTTGTTAAAACTTAGGAAATGAATTCCCCAAACACTATGTAATGTTTTCCCAATGTTTTTTTACCTATGGACTTCATTACTTTTAGCAGAATGAGTCAATATTAGAAGATAATTGCAAAATTACCATGAGTCAGAATTTTTTAGAAAAAACAATTTAAGAGGTCTTGAATTAGTAGCTTTGAGAGACAGTTAATGAAATTTGTTGGGATTTATCCCCCAAATAGTCTAGTTTTCAAATGCTATGCCACCTTTTGCTACTTTTAGAGGCTGAAGGTGATATTTTTTAAATTTTCCATGTGGTCATACACCTAAAAATTGTTGCTTTTTCACCAGAAAACTGCTAATATCTACTTTTTGGTCACACCCTGTAAAATTCCAAAGGGATATTTGGATTCATTGACTAAAAATCTATAAGTGTATCAGATTTCATTAATTTCTGAGTAGTGGATCAGAAGATATAAGGAATTTTGTGAGATTGTTTGAAAATGAAAATGTCTGCCAACAGAAAATGCTGATCCAGCAAAATTTCAACTTGCAATATCTTGAGATCGGTTAAGAATTTTCATTTAAAGTTTTCAGGATTTTCTAATGACTATAAGATCTACAACATATATCAAAATGAAAAAAATCTATTTTTGGGGGTTACAACAATTGAATCGACATGGATTGATTCAGAATGAACGTTCTTTATGGACATTAAACCAAATTCAGAGCATCTGGGATGTCCAGATATGGATCACATGCTACATGACAAAAGTATACGCAAAATATCTTCATTTTAAACAAAAGGAAACACTACATATTACCATTTTACAATATAAAACTATTAATATAATAAACGAATCACAGGTGGGTACCTAATATCAAAGTCTAAGAATAAAAATGAAGTCGTTACAGACTCACCTGGAAATACACCATCCAGTATGGCACAAAAAAAAAGAAAAAAACAATAACCTTCCCCAATGCCTTTATGTCATCAACAAGGGAATCGTGAAAATGGCCTCCATGGCGTATTTTTGCCCAATCTAAAAAACTTGGCTGATATTGAACACTGACAGAATTTTCAGTTTGGCAGTAACTGAAATGAAAGAAAAAAAATGGTTTAAACAAAATATTTAATCATTGTGTGTGTGTATGTCCACTCTTTTCCTCATCTTGGTTGCAGCTATGAGATGAGGAATTATTATTACTACTAGTGTACCCATGCCATCAAAATTGATGCTGGGAAGGAATCTACCATCTATATTTCTCATGTTGTCTGTCTGTGTGTCTGTCGTGGGTGTTGTTACCTTGCCCAGGCTGCATTTCTCACCCGATTTCGATGTGGCTTTCACCACAAGTTTGCAAATGGCTGCCTTAAGGACATGACACAGCCCGATTTTTCAGTTCAGACTCAGGTTTCGAAAAAATCGAAAAAAATCAATAATCGAAAAAATCTGCTTACAGAAGGAATTATTGCATTTCAACCAAATTTGACACCCTCTTAGAGTCTACCT
>CAHIKZ030004631.1:107500-265000 GCA_903632075.3 Acanthosepion pharaonis | reverse complement strand
TTTTTGGCAAACCAATACTTCAGAAATTGCTCTCAACTTACAGAGTGGGCCAATGCCTGAAAAAAGAATATCAGAGCCAAAAATAGACCTTGACTTTACTATACAAATTTATACACAAGTTTTTAAAGTATATAATGATGATGAGGGGGTATAATGGACACACACACACTCTGCACAATAATCAGGATTGTAGTCATTGTAACATCCACAATCCTTTTATTAGTTTCACCAGAGCTACATATGGTTTTGAAGTCAGAGTTTTCCTTATCCAAGACCTGTTGCCACCCAAGGCTATAAAACACAGTCTGTCCTGCTACTTTACCCAGAGTTGGGGGAAAAGAGATAGATTCATACCTTTCCTAAGAACTCAGCTCTCTGATTCCTCAATCCGAGCTGTTAACCATTACTCCACCAAACCTCCAAATTGTAACAAGAAATCAGAAAGTCAAGTTCAAATCCCATCACTTATGCACAAATAGCCTTGGGAAAAGTATGAATCCACCTCTTCTACCCCCAGCTATGGATTGAATAGCAGGACATATTAGGTCCTATAGCCTTGGTTGGTAACCAGTCTACCGCTAAAAGAAGCAGTAATCTACTGCAGGAAAATCTTCTACCTTGTCAGACATGAATCAAAAGATGATCGCCCAAGCATTTATCACATATGGCACTTAACTGACTGACTGAATGAAAATAAACAACTAAATTATCAGGTGTTAATAACACTTTTTATCATCAGGACTGGTGCAACCACATCTCAATTTTCAGAAGGTAGAATTCATATAAAATACAAATTTTATTGTAACCTAATTATCTCCAATAATGGATCATATGCAATATAGGTGAACAATTCCAGTAAAAAAATTGAAAATAAATCCAATGTATCTAAATACAAATTAGACACATTTCATAAGAGATCATTTCATCTTAAATAAATCAACAATGTTTTATGGCAATTTTTAACGTCAACCTGAGAGTTTTCTTGTTAAAAAGCTGAATAATTTTAACATATTCAACATTATGGATAAAACATATGGAATTTTATATTGTGTTTTTTCGAGATTTAGCACAAGGAAAACAAATTCATGGATTTAGATAAAAAAAAAAAAAAAAAACTCAGAGTAACATCAAAATTTGTGAAAACCTTTCATCCTTTTATAGTCAGTTGTGCTTAATTTAATCTGTAACATATAAATGAAGGTAGGAAAAAAAAGCAAATTTTGATAAGATAGCAAGGGTCATAAGGGCTCTCAGACTCCACCCCCACTCAGGTTGTGGGGGAGGGTGAAATTAGTCTCTAGTTATCACTATTAAATTTATGCATAATTTTAAAACCACTTTTTCAGATATAAATGCCATCTTTCTTTAATTTTTGTTTGAATTTTTCAATGTAAAGGCTTTCATTGTTATGATTACTTCTCATTGTGATCAGGCTTCTATAAGCTGGCTTAAGTCACCCTAAACTGGTTTCAGTGGTGGTCTATGTTGGGATCTGTCTTAACTTTAAGAACCCTTTTCAATAGTAGACCAATTAGTATCATGACTTTAGTGGGAAATGCAAATGGCACTGCACAGTGTTGATTTTCAAGTGTGTAGACAGAATAATAAATAAGTTGCCAAGCAATTAGGATACAAATTGAGAATGAGTTTAACAATTAGAGATCCAATTGCCTTCCAATAAGAGCTAGAAAGTTGGGTGATTTAATAACAACAACTTTGGTTGGATTATTTAATGTCAAATGTGTCTCACAGGAAAATAATCAGAATGAAACAATAGATAGGTACACACGGGTCTGGTTTACACTAGAGTCTGAATAGCTAGACAAAGACCCAGTTTACAGTGCTGTCAGAAAAGTTATACACAGGCCTAGTTTATGCTGCAGTCAGAAATATTAGACACAGGCCCAGTTTATGCTGCAGTTGGAAAACCTAGATGTGGGCCCAGTCTATGCTGCAATTGGAAAAGTTAGACATGAGCCAAGTTTATGCTGGAGTCAGAAGAGCTAGATGCAGGCCCAGTTTGTGCTGGAATCAGAAAAGCTAGACAATAGGATCAGTTTATGCTACACTCAGAAAAGACAGATGAGGACCCAGTTTATGTTGTAGTTGGAAAAGCTAGACATGAGCCCAGTTTATGCTGCAGTGAGAAAAGCTAGATGCAGGCCCAAATTTACACTGCAGTGAGAAAAGCTAGGTGCAGACCCAAATTCATGCAGCAGTGAGAAAAGCTAGGTGCAGACCCAAATTTATGCTGCAGTGAGAAAAGCTAGGTGCAGACCCAAATTTATGCTGCAGTGAGAAAAGCTAGATGCTGGCCTAAATTTATGCTGCTATCAGGAAAGCTAGGCGCAGGCGCACTTTATCCTGCAGTTGGAAAAGCTAGACATTGACTTGGTTGACATTAGAGTGAAAAAAGGTACACATAAATCCAGTTATACCAGTAAATATGTACCCAGAATATGGCCCTTTTTGTAGGAAGGGTTCTTATTCCACTATAGTGCATGCTGTTCACATATTCTCAGCCTTACTGACCAGGGAGTTCGTTCCATAGTGCATGCCGTTCACATACTCTCAGCCTTACTGACCAGGGAGTTCGTTCCATAGTGCAGATTCTATAGGAGAGTTTATGGAGATAAAAAGGAAGTTGTAAAATAACAATAATAAACAGCAATTACTGGCGTAAAGGTCCCAGCTAGCATCCCGCTGGCAGACAAAAATAAAGCAGGTTGTAACTTAATATAAACCCTGCAAACTAACTGATAAATCAAGCTGATATTTATATAGAAATACCTCCACTCAGGTACCAGCAGCCAATCACAGCCCAAGCAATGGACTATCCCACTTTAGCACAATGAAATGCTCCATGGCAACATAAATAGCTCTCTTTCTAAAGGTTGGATTATTATTTACTTAGCTTGCTCCAAAACTGAGTGTTTATCTCTACCACGTGATTTTTCTACATGGCGCTGCGAACAGGATATATGATATGAGTTCAAGTTTCACCTGGATCTTTTTGTTTTTTAATTTTTGCTCTTCACTCTTATCACCCCCAGATTACTCGTTTGAATTTGAATTTTTGTGATGCAAAGCAAGAAAAGGCATTAAGATAAAAGAAATACACATAAAAAAAAAATGACACCATTTTTCTTTTTACTTACCACAGAGAAATAAGATAAATGCAAAAGCCAGACTTCCCATAGCACCAATGTAACCATAATTAAATCCATACTTCTGCTGAAAATAGGAGACGACTCCAAGACCAATAAAGGCTCCAATGTTAAGGCACAGGTAAAAACAATTAAAGAAGGAACGGACTGTTATAAGATTGGAGTCCCGCAGCTGAAAAACATAAAAAGGGCAAGTGTAAAACAAAAACTTCAGTATTTATCTCTACAATTTTGTAATTCATTTTATAAAGGAGTGATTGTTATATTTAATTAGTTCGAACTATTGTTCCTATCTTGATTTGGCACCACTGATATCCTTCAGGATGGTCGCATATCAGATATAAGAGTTGGTTAAACGTGTTATTCGTATCAAGTGATTGTGACTTCAATCCCTGGATCAGCAGGAAAAAACAATGACAGGCATCACAGAGACAATATAACACAATAATTAAAATGGGTAAGTCATTGATTTGGGAAGCGACCTGTGCAGATACATTTTTTGGCCGGTAATTTGATCAGGTCTGTGGTTGAGCCGGGATCCATCGCCTGGGACGCAGAGATGAAAAAAATAGTTAAATATTCTTCTCTCGCTGATAGATTTTTTTTTTTATTCCTGTGGCAGTGTAGACTTCAGGGGTTATTGGCCCTCGTTTGATGGCGTTCCTTCAGAGGATTGGCGCAATTGCTTCTCGAAACAGAGTGGCTCTTGCAGCATGTCCCACTGGCGATGGTTCGAGGTAATACTTTCTCCATCATTGCAGCTGGCAGAGGATAGTAAAAAGAATGGTTTATAGTTTCTGGAATTGTCATCAATGGTCAACTGGACTTGCTTTGTTTCAATAAATTCGCTTCTATTTCATAAAAAAAGAAAATTAACAGATATCCATATCAGTCAAAACAATGGCACCTGATGAAGTCCAGAGCTTACTTGACTGAAACATGTCTATAATGATGGCTATGGCAATCAAGATAAGAATAGTTTGGATTAATTAAAGTATATCATCTATATGAATAAAACAAAGTTTCTGTTTGTCAGTCTGTTTACTATAGACTCAGAAACTACTAGATGGATTTTAACCAAGAAAATGTCATGGACTATATAAAGTTGACGTGAAAGTCATGAAAAATCAAAAATAAGGTCAAAGATATCATTTCTCATGTAAATTAGATATTTCATTTTTTTTTTTTGTAACAATGGAATCGTAGTAAGGGAGATAATTCAACTTAATGTGTGGTTATTTCCTTTAGTCATTCTTTTAATCTATACAAATAAAATGAAGTGTCTGTCTTTAGACAAAATTACTTTTCAAGCAAAGCTTGGCACCTCTGCTAGCTTATAATAATAATATTGAAAGAAGAAACTACAGTTATTTCCAAAATATTCACCTTTCACCAGTGACATTTTATTTTTTATCACTATTGTTTTTAATTATCCCACATTGTGTTAACAATAGTTTTATACAGAAAGAAGGTATGTTGGATGATATTGGACATAAGTATACTATAGAAGATTCTGAAATTAGTGCACTTTCAATGCTTTTTTGCCTTAATTTTTTTCTGATTTAATTTCTCTTTTGTGATAAAAATAATGAAAGCAATAGAGATCTGAATGAGCTTGGCTATGTCATGCATCTTGATACACCAAATGTCAAAGATTTAAAGTTAAGCATCCTTGTATCTATAATGTAATTTTTTTAATTTAAATTGTTTTACTTCTTGCCACCCATATATATATATATATATATATATATATATATATATATATATATATATATATATATATATAATAATGGACTTTCCTGTTGGTTTCGATGTATGAGGAACTGACAGCTTATTGATTTAGTTATGAAATTTGTGCGATAATCTTAAGTGGTATTTAAGACCCACTAGTGATTTACAAAGGAGGCCACATATGGAGCAAGTGTGAGGATTGTGAGATGTTAGATTGTTAGATTGGCTGACCTTTTAGATCTTGTTCTTACTTCTTGAAGATGATTCAGACAAGCAGATTGAAAATTGCTGAGTCCACTAAAACACGTTGATCTCCATTCTACCTGCTCCAGAGCTAAGCACACAAGGGTGTTATGTGGTATATTGACTGCTGACAAGTTGCTTTTCAGCTTGTCTTTGTATCTTAGCCCTGATCTAACTGGCTGTACATTAGGATCTTGGGTATCCTGTCATCAGACATTCTCAAAACATGACCAATCCACCATAACTGAGACTGTATGATAAAAGTCTCGATTCCTCCAATATTACACCTGTTAAACAGGTCTACGTTAGATGTCCTATCTTGAAGCTTAACTCCACAGATTGCATGCAAACAGCTTTTATGGAAAACATCCAGCTGGCATATATGGTACCTGTATGGAGTCCACGACTCTGAGCCATACAAAAGGATGGCAAGTACAACAGCTCTGTAAACCCGAATTTTCGTATCCAGTCGAATACCCCGCTCATTCCACAAGTGATGGTGAAGTTTGCCGAAAGCACTGGTAGCCTTAGCAATCCAATGCATGATTTCATCATCTAAAGTTCCACTGTAATTGACTTTGCTACCAAGATAGGTGATATATTTCAAAATGGTTTCAAAACATAGTAATTTCTTTGTCATGATGGAAATATATTTTTTTTAAAATTATAATATATTTTATTATTTCAGAGTTATTTTTAGTGAACACCAGTATTTGAAAACAGATGCCTCATTTTTATTTTAGTGTGTATTACATCTATGCAGTTGTCCCTTAGATGATTGATATACATATATATATATATATGTGTGTGTGTGTGTGTGTGTGTGTGTGTGTGTGTGTGTGTGTGCATCTATATTAGCACATTTACTCCAGAGTTTCGTACATGGACCTCATTAATGTTATATTAAGATAAAAAGACCTTTATGTGCTTTGTTACTGATGTTTGGCTGCCTGTACATGCACATATGTGCACATGTGTAGAATAACATGGCTATTTCTTCTTTTCATAATTTTCATGACATCTTATTCTATCTCATTATTTCTTTTCTTTTTTTTCTCTCTCTCTTTCGGCCCTCAGTGTCGAAAGATAATGTAACAATGTTATTTCTGGTGTCAGAAACAGGGGATTAGTTTTTAAACTAATTTCCCTTGAATATTATGGGGATTTCTAAAGCTTTTGAAACTACAGATGTATTCCATTTTATATTTATTTTAGGGACATCAACAAAAATTATTTATTTCTTGTTTAAAGAATTCATTTGTTTTTGTTTTTTTTTAAGTAATGGTTAAATATATATTTTGTTAAAGTCTTAAATAGCATGAATGAAAGCATCTTAAAACTAGAAAAGGCAAATATCTAAGTAACTTTTCAGCCGGCCCTTTGTCAGAGATCAATCGTTGGCAAAAACAATTACTTTTTTCCTAACAAGAACAACAAAAACACTTTTAGGGGACTAATAAGAGAACAAAATGGCACACAAATCTTCAATCAAATTTAGAAACCAATTTAATTCGTAAGATTAAAAACAAACAAAACAATAATTAAGTCACCAAATCAGAAGCATCTTCTCCCCCCACAGTGATGTCCATTTTCTGCTGGATTTTTTTCAGTTTTATTATTATCATTATATATATATATATATATATATATATATATATATATATATATATATGTGTGTGTGTATATATATATATATATATATACAATTAGGCTATCAAGGTGCAAGTAATTCTTTTGTCATAGTAAATTAGGAGAACATTCAATTATGTTAAGAGTTGTAGCTGATGGTTGGTATACAAGTCAATATCTGATCAATATCGATTGAGTTACTGTGGAGAAAGAGTATGACACTGTAAGACCCTAGACACCTAATGATGCTTGACCAAAAAGATCACTTATGATATGAGCTGCTGGAACATCTCAGAGATTTATTTGATTGATTCGTTTTTACAGCATACCAAAGCCCAAAAATATTTTTAGATTGAAAGAATTTTTTTTACATAATAATGGTTTATTCATACAAGTAATTAACCAATAGCTGGGGGGGGGAAGGTGGATTCATACCATTCCTAAAGGGTATTTGTGTGTAAGTGAATATAACAAACATAATGGCAATTGGAAAACTCTGCTCTTCACAAAGTGTGTGTGTGTGTGTGTGTGTGTGTACACACACACACACACGTAGATGTTTTTGGATGGTATTCAGTAAGTTTTATCCAGGAGACGTCTTCATTTTTTAGTAGATTTTTAATGTTGCTTGTGAATTTCTGTGTCTATTTTATAGCTTTGTTTTCATTTACTTTTTCATAGATGTTATCATCGTTAATGAGTTCTCTCATTTTCTGTTGGTAAACATGTTTATCTATGATTACAATTCCCCCACCCTTATCAGAAGTAGATATATGGATGTTTTCGTTGTTAGCTAATTCTTTCAGGCCTTTTATGTATCAAAGGAAGTGTAATGTTCGTATTTTTGTGTGTAGCTGTGATTAGGCCTTTGGTAAAATCAGAGTCATTGTAGTGAGGATTTTTAATTATATAATCTGTATACATTATATGGATTACCAAAAACACATAAATTGAATAAATATATATATATATATATATATATATATATGTATGTATGTATATATTTAGGCAGCAGACAAATCCAGAAAGGAAAGTTACGATCAGAATAAACATTACTGAAATATTATGTGTGCAACCTCATGTCCTAACATGTGCAAGTGAAATATTTGCGTAGTCGTTTATAACGATTTTTACGAGCGCGTCAATAACGGCAAACGCGTTCAGGAACTTTCACTACAGACAAAAGCTGCAAAGAGGAAAAATCGTTTTATTTATTTCATTAAGAATTTACAAAGAGGAACAATCAATAAGTTTTTTTTGTTTTTTTTTTCATACCCTGCCTGGTGGCAAACGCTGCTGGTGGCACCTGGGGTGGCGGTCTCGCCATAGACACCGAAACCATGAGATCACCCCTGGTCGGTGGCTGATGAAGACAGGGTATCGCACGTGCTAACACACGTTGTATGTTAAAAAAAAAAAAAAATAGGTAGCATATTTTCATTCAAGCATGTTTGGTTAAATAATTTAGATCTATTATGTCTATTTATTTTAGTTTTAATCCATGAATTAATTTTTGGGTGGCTGTAGAAAATTGATTAAGAAAAATTCCAAATTTCACATATATATATATATATATATATATATATATATATATATAAAAAAAAAAATCCATTTGTCTATAATCCAGGTGGATCCTAGTAATATGAACTTCATTTCATTCCACACCAGGGTTAAAAAAAGACAGATAACCACTTTCATCATCTACTGAAAAAGCCTATTTCCCATACTAGGTAAAAGGATTTGTTTAATTAATATATATATATATATATATATATATATATATATATATATATATATATATATATATATATGCATGTTGGACACACACATATGTATAGGTATATAATAAAATACAAAAAAAAAAATCAAACAATAAGAAGTACATATATAAAAGAAAAATCAAGAAATATAAACAGTAATTTGCTGATAGCCTCTGATTAGTGGACAGAGTGTTTCCTGGAGGGTCCATCTAAGAAACTCTGGAGTTGGTATGCTGAAGGTAACATCAATCAGCTAAGTGACAAACTTTTTACTTGTATTAATTATTTATATATATATAATATTATATTCTAAATAAGTGATGGATTTTTATTTGGCAATCTGACAGATTTTTATCACTTTAAACATTATTTTTAATGGATTCTCAGATATGAGTAGACACTGCATTTATTTATTAAACAGTATATTTATTTATTTTTGTCTACCACCCTGAATAGTCAAGAAATCTTAGTAAAGAAAAATATGCACTCTCCAGCAGGATTTGAACCTGCGACCTTTGGGTAGAGAGAACATTTGTTAGATCCAACATGCTTTAACTTACTTGGCCACAAGGTAGCTTTGTCAATCAAACAATGTCTGAATAGTGTTTTTAAGCAAAATCCTATATATATATACACCCACACATACAGACACCCACACACATAATAATAGCTGGCCACTTGTATTTGAGGATACCCATCTATTAGGGCAGCTAGCCAGTCTCTATTGCAGATGCTTGCTCAGGCACATTTGTGTTTGTTCAACACCCACAGAGCCCACTTGTGGTTTATACTGCAACTATGCTTCGTTACAGTTTCTGGGAGAGTTCATGTTATCTAGCGTGATCAATAATCTGAACAAGGCCAGCACACTCACACCCTCAGTCACAAAGACTTGTAACTTTGTACTAGCATAGCTATTGATGGCCTCCAAGTAGTCTGTCTACCCAATTTCACTCACATAGCTTGGCTCAACCCTTGGTATGGTTTTCAGGCATTTTACAAAGGTACCACATGCTGGGATCGACCTTCATCCAGTCCAATAACATCAGGAAGTTGCCTTTCCTGACAAATTGACCCTGGTGAGATTCAAACCCAGGTCTCATGGTCCAAAAGTAAACGTTCTAACCACTCGGCCACACGCCCATAATATACATACATATATACACACATACTATATATACACACACAACATCAGTGTTTGGTTTATAATTGAAACAATTGCAATACCAAAGGTTGATGTTTATCTCCCAGACTTTCTGACCTATTTTCCAGGAATCTGTCTAAATTCCTGAAACAAAAGGTAACAAAAAGTTACTATGATACATTCTTTCAGATATATTTCTTTATTTCCATTGTTTTTATCTCTATTCATCAGACTTCATTTCTATGACAACATATCATACATTAACCTAAAAGTATCAATTATTATTCTAGCTAGGAAAACTTCATTTAATTAGAAAAGATATTAGAATATCATCTGGTGCTACTGCTATATATTTAGAGATTCTTGATAAAATCCAAAGAAGAATCTACTGTTTTATTGGTCCTAATCTGGCATCTCAGCTTCAATCATGCTAAAACAATTTTTCTTACTTGGATCTATCTTAAACCTTTATGGGTCTACCATTCATCCATGCTTTGAATATTGCTGCCACGTATGGTCCTGCTATATATTTAGAGATTCTTGATAAAATCCAAAGAAGAATCTGCAATGTTATTGGTCCTGACCTGGCATTTCGGCTTCATTGCCTTTCCTATTGAATAATATTGCTTCCCCGTGCCTTTTCTATAAACACTTTCATGACAATTGTTCTTCATGAATTTAACCGTAGTACTAGATTTTTGGCAAGCTCTCATCATTTTAGACTTGAAATGGATAAATGCAACCATAAGTGCTATGCAAACAGTTTCTCCTATCGCACTTCTCACTTGTGGAACTCTCTTCTGGCTTCTTGCTTCCCAGTCAACTTTGATCTTCAAAAATTTAAATGCATATGATATTTGCCATCAGTGACGATATAAAATAAAAATATTTCATCATCCCTGAAATAAAGATGAAAAATTTCATCATCCTAAAAACAACCTTGCCACTAGTGATGAAAGATGAGAAAGATATTTCATCATTCTAAAATCTGATTATAAAAACGACCCTTTACACCACAAGTGATGGCAGTTAGGATAGTAGGGTCAGTAGAATAGTAAATAGCAGTAGCAGTAGTAAAAAGGCCCAACACACACGTATCCTCATCCCTCTGTGAAAATAGAAAACTGATAATCTCAAATGTTATCCTCACCAATGAAATTCTCGGAATAAACAAAAAACAAGCAAGCAAAAACTTTTTAAGAAAACAAAAGAGACAGTAACACTGAGAAACTTTTTTACACACACACCATACCAATATCTGTAATTCACATCACGAAAAAGAAAAATACAAATTCTTGTTATTAATGTCAACACATGTCTCAAGTCTTATCGTTTAACATTTTATGTTTTTATTCATTTCGTTTTCAGTATAAAAAAAAAGTAAAAATGATTCCTCTATCAACTACTACTGCAAATACATGTAACAACAGGATAATTAATTTAACTACCACTTAACACTAGGATGGCCAGTTCCTTTGACATCTTTATTTACATTGCACCATGAAGGAGCCATCTCTAATATATTCAATATTCAAGTCAGGAATAATAAGTCTGAAAAGAAATTCACAAATATTAGTATACCTCATACTGAAAGAAAGTGATTATATATATATAAATTATGTGCCTTTATGTATAGATAGATAGATAAATAGATAGATAGGGGACATAAACACAAGTATTATTGCTTGTGAGAAATTTTTCAATGCATTTACCCTATAAATAGTCTAGGTGTCAAAAACGATACCTCGGCCATTCAAGGTAAAACCTCAAATATCAGCTATTCCACTGTCTGTTAAGCATCTTTGCTAAAATTCAATAATTGTTCATAAGCCTCGGCATCGAACCAAAACTAGTTATTCCATAGTAATTTGTTGAAAAATTGAAGGTGTCAAAAATGACACCTCGGCCATCCTAGTGTAAAATCCTGTTCTCTTATTGTTCTCTTTCCTTAACAGCATTTTTTTTATCATATTATCTAACAGTGAGAAACCTCTTGCATTTTAGTGGGTTTCTTACCTTGCCTGGGGTGAAATGATTAAAAACAAAACATAAAAAATAATCCAGAACATTTATTGGGAGCAAACTGCTGCTTTACGAATAGAAACTGAGCAAGTACACAATAGATAAGGGCATAAGACAAGGATACATCATCTCACCAGATCTATTTGACATTTACAGCAAGGCAAGAAATATAAGTTCTGCTAGGATTTATTATAGATGGGCATACTATTGACAATGTAAGATGATACCATGTTGATGGTAGACACAGAAAGAAAATTGCAGAAACTCTTAGACAAAGTAGTAAAGGAAAGCAGGAAGAAAGGACTATCAACTGTCAGCAAATCTGAAAAATGTTATAATAGATGATGGAAAATGTGACAGAAATCAGAATGTATATCCAAATAGCATAAGATGCTTTCCAAAAGCTAAACAAAGTATTAAGAAATATGAAAATTTTGTTAGAAACAAAGAAAAGTGTTTTGAACTGCTAATGTAATACCATTCCTCTTATATGGCAGTGAATGCTGTACAGACTCCTCACAGGTGAATAGGATACGTGAAACAACAGAAATGTGTTTCTACAGAAGGATGCTGAGGATACCATAGGTGGAGGATGTAATTGGGAAAGTTTTAAGGAAAATGGAAACAAAAAGGTCTCTATACTTAGAATCAGAAAGAGGCAGTTGAAATTTCTAGGACACACAATGAGGAAAACAGGCTTGGAGAATTTGACACTTACAGGATATATTGAAGGCAGGAGGTAAACATTAAGTTACTTACCTAACAAGCTTGTCTAAATGGATAGCAGAACAGGGAATGGGAGGAATAGTAAAAAAAGACAAACATTAGTAAGAGCTACAAATGATTGGAAGTTGTGGAGAGTCATGTTCACCCACGTCCTGAAAGGACATGGCAAATAAAAGATTATTTTTACCTTCAAATTAACTTGCAAGAATTTCTAATAATCTCATATTTTAACATTACGATTTATTAAACCCCAGACTTCTCAGTTCATATAAGCCAGTTTGTGAGAACAGCACCAAGTATCACATCCAAAACGTAAATCTTACATTCTTGTGTTAGAGGTCTGAGAGACTGCTCTTCTCTCCTGGGGGCTTACTGCCATATATTGAAACACCAGTTCCTCTATGATCACCAAATTTAAGCAACATTGACCCTGGTCAGTACCGAGATGGTTGACTACTTGGGAATACCCAGTGCTGTAAGCTTGGATGTGCAGTTGGTGTAGTAGATAACAGCTTGGAATTGGAAACTGGAGAGCAGAGTTCCAATTTTAGTTGGGTTCATTATATCCACTTAATTGCAAATACCCTAATCCATTAATCCACCTCTTCTCTCCCTAGCTATGGGTTAATTAGTAGCACTTTTATCAGTAAATCATTATTACTACTGATGCCCCCCTCTTCAGTGCAATGACGGAGGTACTGCTGTTTTCCTGAGACTGGGCACCTCTCAATAATAATTTCAGTTGCACTCTGTCCAGAGACACAACTGAAAGATGAAATGTAGTTTATCCACCTTAGAGCAGATTCTACACTTTGATCCCAGCCAAAAGGCTGAGATAGATGGTTATTGTACTAAAAGCACCATTTTTCAGACACAGTCTCAAACAATGGAAACTGAGTAGGCTAACTTAAAATCCAGTTACCAGAAATAAAATAATATTGTCTGCTGAATTATTTTGAAGTTATTAAGAGACATGGATTTGGATCGAAAGGAAGACAAAAGTGTTTAATGTTCCCTGCCAATACCTCATAAATAATCGACTATTCCATTTTGATTGCTGTAGAAAAACAAAAACAAAAGACATATGCTACTTAGTGAGTGAGTGAAAGAAAGAAAGAAAGAGAGAGAGAGAGAGAAAAGGAGAAAGGAAGAAAAGAAGAAAGGAAAGAAGTGTTTAATGTCTGTTTCAATGAATTAAAAAAGTTGTCAATTTTAAATCTTTTCATTTGTACCCACTTCTTAAAATTACCACCAGCATTCATACTTATGATTGTTACTACGATATTTTGTCAAAGTTGTTAAGTTCAAATATTTAACAATGCGATAGGGGAATTTTGAACAGGTATTTTATTTGTCGATATTTCTGAGATGAGGTATTATGTACATTATTTACATTATTCGGACTATTGTCCTCATCTTTGTCGCCATATATTTATCCTAGCGTTTCAGCTTGTACCTCTGGCCTTCTTCAGGTGGTTGGAATTTCGAACTGAACCCTTTATTTCTAGAACAGTCTACCCCAGTGAGCGAAATAAAGGGTTCAGTTTGAAATTCCAACCACCTGAAGAAGGCCGGAGTGTACAACAGCTGAAACATTGTGATAAATATGGCGACAAAGATGAGGACAATAGTCCGAATAATGTAAATAAGGTATTTTATTGTCATAGAACTTACCAAGAGCTTATTCAATTATTAACTGAAGAAATAAAATTCATCAGAAAATTCAAATAGGAAAACCATGAAATTTTCATGGGTTAATACTAGTAATAATATTATTAAGGGAAAATATGAATAAATTTTGTAAATATTGATCAGTTTAGATAGATCTATAGGCAGATTTATCACCTGCCATCTTTGAAAATCTCTTTACAAAATTCTGAAATAATTTGTCAGGTAAAAGATTTTTTAAATTTAAATATCCTTTATCTGCGAGACATTTGGAAAAAATCAGTTAATTTTTCACAATTTTATTTTTTTTTTTTGTAAATGATTTGTAAATATTTTCCTATGAGTAATTACTTTTCCCTCTCATAATAAATGAATTTAATTTTTCTGTATATATTGTATATACTAAAACTTTCCATCATACAAGGGGAGATGCTGAAAAATCCTCAGTTTAATCAATTCCATCAAAGTCGTCTTTAAACGAATACTCTGGTGTTGTATAGCTCCCTCATGCTGAAAGGTCTTGAGCAACGGCGTCAATTTGATAATAAAGTTGCATTCCTCCCTCATGGCCGGTGATTGCTACTTGTTTCGAGGCCAGAGATAAAAGAACTTCAACACAGGCAATTTTAACTTAACTATTTTATTAACGTTCATGTTGACATGTTTTATCTATACAGTGGGGTTGTTCCCCCTCACTGGGGAGCTGTTTCCAGAAACGAAAGTAAACATGTTTACATTGCTTGACATGTAAGAACCAACTCTCTGAAACCTTTCTCCTATCTCCTTTATCATGCTGGCTCAGCCAATCAAAATCGACTTCCCATATTATGTCTTGTATCTGACCCCAAAGGTTAACCACTGGAAGTCACAGCTGAGATACAATTCCCACTAAAAATAATGCTAAACTATTATTTAAAACCTGGCATCAGAGAAAGTTTTGTTGCTATATCATTTTATTTCTGCAATTGCATATCCAATGTGAATACAATAGGCATTTCCTCAAAAGATGGGAGAGCATTTATGCATATGCAGTCAGCCTCCCTCGGAATGGTTACCTAGTTACTCCAAAGGCTGCAAACAGGTTCTCTAGATTTTTAAAATGGCTGCACACTTTTAGACAAGCTTTGTATCATTATTTGTGTGAAAACGGTTAAGCTTCCTGCATTGTTACAGATATTACAAAACTGGCATTCAAAAACATAAATAAATAAATACAAATGAAAATAAAAATAGCTTTTAGAATTTCCACAAAGGGTACTACTTATTTCATAATATGATCACATTTTCAAATCGACAGACCGATTAGTTTGGGGATAAAAGACATTAAAAAGAGGTTGTTTTCAAAATTAGTGTTACAAACATGTGACATGTACATATAATTCATAGTTTGCTTTAAAATTTATTTTAGCAACTAGCAGGGTTACCAACTGTTACCAGGACTAAACTAGTTTTATTGTTTCTCAGATAATCAGAATACAATTATGGAGAAAATCAATTTATTATTGTATTTTCAGCACAATACTCCATTTTTTTGTGGGGGTGGAATTTACATAAGGCTGAGATCCTAACGTGTGTTCTCTTTCATTAATGCAACCCTCCCCCCAACACACAAATACATTTTTAATACTTCCAATTAGGTTAAGTCATAAATAACTTCAGTCAGTCAGTTATGCGCCATGTGTGATACACACTTAAGCGATCATGTATCTTTCGATACATGACTGACAAGGCAGATTTTTTTCTGCAGTAGGTTGCCATTTCTTTCTGCGGTACATCAGTTGCAATCCAAGGCTATAGAACCCGGTCTGTCAGGCTATTTACTGATAGATGGGGGTGAAAAAGAGGATTCATACCTTTCCCAAGGGTATTAGCACGTAAGTGAATGTAATGGATTCAACTGGAATTTGAACTCGGCTCTCCAATTCCTCAATCTGAGCCACTGTCCATTACTCCACCATAACATTTTTATTTACACTATTTACATTGTTCGGACTGTTGCCCTCATCTTCACAATGTTTTGGCCTTTGTCCGCTCTGGCCTTCTTCAGAGGAGATATTGTAATTATTTACACAATTTACATTGTTTGGACTATTGTTCTCATTTCAGAAATATAGACAGAAATTTACAGTTTATTCCATAATATATTCACCATTATTTGCAATGGTTTGTTGTCACTTATCAGGCAGCTGTTCAATGCACTTTGAGTAAAATACCACAGGTTTTGATGAGAAAACGTATTTGACAAACTCTTTAAACTGGTTTTTATTACAGAAGGTTTTCCCAATCAAAGTCTTTTACAGTAATAGTAAAAATAGGTTGGCACAAGGATAGGGGAATATGACAGGTGAAGCAGAACAGACCAACTGAGGTCCAAATTTGGCATTGCTTTGTCATGAAAGAGAACAATATTTTTCCTTTAATCCACTGTGTATGCTGCTACTGCCGTAAGGTATGTTAATGTACACCAAATTTATTCTTAACTGCCATATGTGATAAGTAGTTAGGATGATACATTTATCATAACAACTGGTTCTAGTCCTGGGTATGATGATAAACTACATCCAGCAGCAAGGCCTCTGATCAGGAGATTGAAGGTTTTGAGGAGCATAGAACCACCTCTTAATTGCTATTGTTCCCAGGTCCACCCTGACCTGGAGTAATAGCACCTGTTAGGGTCCCAGCTATGGACAAATAGTGATCCCCCCCCACCAAACAAAAACGAAACACTATAAAAGTATAAAAATACATATTTATAGTAAAATGACCAATAATACATTTTATCTGTAGTTGAAGGCATAAAATTGTGTTCAAAATATTTAGGTTTTGGCATCAAATAGCTCATAGCAGTTGATATGCCATTAAACAAAACCAACCAACCAATAATTGGTTCCCAAAAACAGAAATTACTTATGATGCAATATAACATTAATATTATAATTGACATTGATTAAGGATTTGGAAAACTTAGACTTTTGTTCCTACAAAAACAGAATGTCAAAAGAAAGGTTCTTCCTTTGACACCGCTATTATTTTAACTACCTTCATTCCTTGGCAATGTTTATTGTTTTAAATTTAGAGTACAAATTCATATGCAAGTTAAGTGATGCATATATATATATATCAGATCTTGCTTATCTCGATCCCCTTTGAGCTGCAAGAGAGGTGTTTCTGTCCAAGTGTGTGGGCTTCTCTGCTGCACAGTGTTATTCACCAAAATCATATAAATGTGAATGGCCTTGTCAAACTCTCTTTGAAACATAGCCATCTCTTTCACTGCCAAGGAGTAGAGATAATGGATGACAATCCTGATGCGAGCAGGTGCCATATATA
The DNA here is from genome assembly GCA_903632075.3 of Acanthosepion pharaonis. Classification (NCBI taxonomy): domain Eukaryota; kingdom Metazoa; phylum Mollusca; class Cephalopoda; order Sepiida; family Sepiidae; genus Acanthosepion; species Acanthosepion pharaonis. Next base: position 247,580 of record CAHIKZ030004631.1, on the reverse strand, counting down.
TATATATATATATATATATATATGATAAAAGATTTTATCACAGTTGCCACACTAACAAAAAAAAAATGTCTTTCCTGCACCATAAAAACTAAACAACTCAACCTTTAACGTTCTGGAGTTCTGTTGTCATATCCTGCTATGGCAACAGAAAAGAACCATGACTGAAATTAAGTAGTGTAGTAGAGAGGCCTTGAAGTGGAAAAGAAAGTAGTGAATAATGCAGTGTGTTAAAGGTTAACTAACTTAGTAAGAAACATAAAATTTCATAAAGCTTTCCTGAAAAAACTAAAAAGAGATATAATGAAAATAAACAATTCATCAAGCAAACAAAAAACAGACAGGACTAACTGAAGGACCCTGGAAACAGAAACTATGTATACTAAATTTCCCTGATCAATCTTTCTAAACAAAAAACAAAATACACCAAAAATATGATGGAAAATAAAGAAACAGTATCATCCTACAACAATAAATTCCAAAATAGTAAACTTTGTCTGGAAGAGAAAATATCTATAGTCACCTTCAGTGACAAATATAAATTACTAAATAAACAATCAGAACTTATCTCAAAATACAGACAAAAAATTATATTCGGTTACTTAAAAATTAAAAAAAATGAACATCTTGTAAAACATCATAAATATATGCACTATACATGATACTTTAGACTAAGATAACCAATTGCACCCCCAAAAAAAGATAAATAATAAACAAATTAACACAGGACAAACACACAAAAAACAAATAAATTTAAATTTAATAATAATAAACAGCAACAAATAATTAATGAATAAATACAAAATAAATGTAATCAATAATAAATAATGAGTTAAAACAATATAATAACTGCAAATAACCACATTCAGATGCACAACTATTTCTACTCAATAGCCGTTAGAATAATACAATAAACCAGAAAAATCTGAACTTACTACCCATAATGCAACATTGACACACACACATTATATATATATATATATATATATATATATATAGTTGGCCTATCACACAACAGATGTGGTCTGAAGATTGCATTTAAGCATGAAATGAACGGTCATCACTGTCTTGACTTCAGTGTCCACTTTTATATTTGCAATATGCCCTATCCCTTATATATATATATACATATTGTTACGTTAACCCCATATTTGTACCCTCACCTCAGATTTTATAAGTATCTTTTCAGTACCTTGCGACGAAACATATGAATCTTAATAACTTCTTTATTTCTTGAATATGCAGATTGTGGGATATATTTTTTTTATAACCAGATGAGTCAGGGCCAGTTCTCAGAAAAGAACCTTCCCTTCTACCCCCATTTCCTACCTGGTCCCTGATGTGTAGGCCAAACAAACGCTGTTTGACAGATAAGTGCGAATGATATTAACCAGGTCCATAGTCATAGGCCAAAAAGAACACTGTTTGACAGATAAGTGCGAATGACATTAACAGGGTCCGTGAATGATGCATACCTTTTTTGGGGGCCAACACATGACTCAACATATAGCAGTTTTTGTTTCGCATGTGTTGAGGTAACAACGATCTCACATAGTTGCTGGCTATCAGAGGAATCGGACATCACCAAAACCAGTCTTAGCTATTTGCCATTAGAAGAAGCAGTTGTCACCAAAACCAGACTTCGTTGTTTGATGCCAGAAGAATTAGATGCCACCAAAAACCAAAGGACCGACGACAGAATCTAGAACAACATCCTCAACCCTAGTTGGCTACACTCCCGTGATTTTTCTGTGTTCTCCTCGCCATCAACCCAGATTGGACGTCGCCAGTCAAAAATTCATATTAGAACATTGTCAATCCCATCCTTTACTTTCAGAGAAGTGTATGAATATCCTTTTGAACAAACTGTACCCCGATAATAGTCAATCGACGTTGATTCCAACCTTATGTAAGTTTCTGCATGTTTTTCCATATCTTATAATCTGCTATCTCTGTATTCATATGTATTTCGCCGCATTAATATTTGTTTAATTAGTAACTTATCTCCCTATCCCTTGTATTATTTAGTTTTCTTTTTCTTTTTTTTACATTCACACTTTGTGTATTCTATAAATAAAATCTTTGTATTATATATTCTCGTGTTGTCTTCTGTTGTTCTGTGTCTGCGATAGTTCATTTTTTCTCTCGCGTTTACCGACGTCTGAATTGGAGAATTCCCCCCAACGTTCTTTTTTTTTTATTTTTATATCGAACCTTGGGATCTCTTACTTATTTTTTTTTTTTTTTTTATTTTCTCATTGCGTCCCCAGCTATTGTAGTCCCAACGAAACCCCTGGGCGTAATAGAATATATATATATATATATATATATATATATATATATATATATTTATATACATTTTTTATGCTTTTTATATATGTTCTTTTTTATAGATACAAATATTTAAGTAAATGCTCTGCTTATAATAAACAGTATTAAACAACATTTACCGGCCTGAATGTCTGAGAAATTTTCATAGAAAATATGCGTCCTCCAACAGGAATCGAACCTGTATCCTATACGGAACCATCATATAGCCTGACATGCCTTAACTGATTGGGCCACAGAGGATCGTCCAGTTAGCAAGGTTGATCTTTACTGTTTTTAAACACAATTCCTCCATGATTTTCTCTCATACATTCATATCTGCTCAAAGCCTATCCAAATGTAAACAAATGACGTCACACATTATGAAATGGACAAAGTCCGACAATTATTTTTTAAGACGTTTTTTTATTTTTTGGGTTATACCATCATGTTTTTTTACTAAAGGCCATCCAGAGCTGGAAGCCTATCTCATCATTTCACTGGAAGTAAAGATCTGCTTAACTATATAACTATTCTGCTGGTGTCGACATTTTATATTTTTAATTTTGCACATATGCACCATTTGTTTTTGATTTTGTCAATTGCACAGTAAAGTCATTTGGGCCCCATTTGTGAGAAAAAGTGTACCATGATGCAATTCACTCTGTCAGAAATTTAGAAAAAGTATGCCATACTGCTTGGCATTCGTGATCCAATAAAAAACATTTCAGAGTGTTTGGGTTTCAATCTGAGGACAGTGCAGAGGATTCGAAAAGAGTTGGATGATATATTCAGTCAACAACATGGTGTTTGGAATGATCACTGGTGATAACAACATCTTTCCACAAGGCCTCAGACTCAACATATAGGCCTACATCAAGTGCCTTGAGGAGGTAGTGCTGCCCTGGGTCAAGAGGGTGGCTGCTGGAAGACCTGATGTCTGGCAACAGGTCACTGCACCATGCCACACAAGCAGGAGAATCCAGTCATGAATGTCAATCAATTTCTGCAACCACATCACCCCTTACATCTGGCCACCTAACTCCCCAGACTGCAACCCCCTTGATTATTATGTGTGGGGGACAGTTGAGCGAGAGACCAACAAAACTACTTGTAGCACCAAAGATGAACTGAAGACAAGGATTATGGCAGCATTCACCAACTTAAACAAGGAGACCATCCAGTAAAATTTCAGGAGATTTCGAAGTCATCTATAGACCATAGTTGAAGCCAATGGCGATTTTATTGAATAAATCTACTCTTTAGTATTCGAAGATATTTTTGTGTAATTTTGGTAAATATATCTGTTAAAATGAGATGTCAGTATTAATTTCATTTTCAAGTAATTTAGACGATAATTTATCCATCGCACCCGGTATATATGTGTGTGTGTGTGTGTTTTCAAGACACTGTGAAATGGTGTATGTACATGACTTATTTATTGACATAATTTATTATATTGTGTTGTTAATGTTAGTCTGTATGTCAGAATATCTGATAGAAATCAAAATCATGGCACCCATGAGAACTCATTCTCAGTGTAACCATGCCATTCATGACGACTTGTGGCAGCACTAAATTCTGTTGCTACATCTTATTAAAAAAAAACGCACAGATGCAAATTTGTTGACTACATCAATTAATTTCTTCCTTGTTTCTTCTGTTCATGTGAATTGTCAAGTGAGAGAGAGAAACATGACTAGCAACTCTGTCCTAGCAGCAGGCTATTAAACTGCTCTCTATAGGGGGTGACATCTTAATTCAGTCTGCAACTGGCTGATCCACAGGTCAGCCCGCACACTTACATCTTCCTCCTCCCAGTTTAACAGCCTTAGTGAAAAACTCGCCAGACGACTCTCTCCCTATTCATATCACGACACCACTTTTTATCTTTCGCCTTTGGTGTATGTAAGGGGTGACACTTCCAGATCTGTCCCAAGAGACTTCTAGAATCACCTAGTGTCTTCTAGAAAGGACCAGATTTCTCTCAAAGCATCTTGAATCGGAAATCCTTCATCATTTATTTATAAATACTTATACTAATGAACAACATATAGTTTTGTGCCACTTGCACCACTGAAGATGATCTTGGAAGAAGATCGAAAATAAAAGAAATTTAAACAGCTATAGCACATTTCTCTCATCCTTTAACATCAATACATGGAAGGTTATTCGTGAGCATGAATGGATTTTATTAAAAATTAGCAGACATAATGTCTGTAATTTATACAATCAGACATGCCTAAAAGAGAATATGCTGCCTAAATATACAAATTTAATGTCTATATATTATATATATATATATACATAAATATATAATATATATATATATATATATATATATATATATATATATATAAATATATAAATATATAATATATATATATATATATATATATATATATATATATATATATATATATATATATATATATATATATATATATATATATATATATATATATATATATATATATATATATATATATATATATATATATATATATATATATATATATATATATATAGTTCATGTTTTTTTTTTGTTATGTTCAAGTACTTTACACTGATGGTTCGGACAGAGAGTGAAATCTTGCTTACAATATTGACAAAACCCAGTTCTGTGATAGTTTGTGATGTGCTGATTAATATGCACATGAATTGCACCATGTTTCAACAAGTGACAAGTCAATCTACGAGATAGTGTGCTGCATGTGTGGCGAATGTAAGAATTTATTGTTGAATGTCATTATTAAGAATCTGTTCTCCATAAAATTTCTGATGAATGGGTTTAAAAACTTTTCAGCACCTCCTGGAACATACAGATATCAGGCTATATGTCAGGTTATTTAAAAAGCAAAAACAAAAAACAAAAAAAAAACTGGTTTCTTATTGTTTGATGCATAATGCTTTGTTGGGATGACCTGAGATTGGCAACAAAACAGACACTATCCTTCCACAAACAAAACCTATTCAATTGCATAAATAGGTTTAATTATTTCTCTAAAATTACAGAATTAAATATATTTTTTCTGTCTCAGTTTCTGGGATAAGGAATTATCATTATTTTTATTATTGCTTTTTTAATCATTTTGCTCTAAGCAAGGCAATAAAGCCACTAAGACAAAAGGGGTTACTGAGTGTTAGAGAATATGAGAAAAATATACTATTAAGGAGAGAAAACAATAAAAGAAACAAGAATTAACAAGACAGAAGATAACAATTGACATTGCATTTAAATTTTTGAAAATCAAAGTTGACTGAAAAGCAAAAAATGGAAAGAAAGTTCCACAAGTGAGAAATGCGATAGAAGAAATGGTTAGCATGGAACTGACAGTTACATGTCGCCATTTCACCTGTAAAATGAGACCTTGCCACCAATCTAGTACTGCGCTTAAATTCATAAAGTCTAGGTACCACTGAGGAAACTTCATCAGAACAATTACCATAAAAATATTTATAGCAAAGGCACAGGAAACTACGTTATGGTACTGGGGAAAGTGACTGCAGCTGAGATGTCAGGTCAGGATCAATAATATGGATGATTCTTCTTTGGGTTTTATCAAAAATCTCTAAGTATGAAGAGACCTTGCAACCAATCTAGTATTGTGCGTAAATTCATAAAGGTTTTTTACCATAGAAAGCGATATTTATTCTGTTTAATACAGAAATGTGGCACATGGCCAAAAAAGGGGATTGGAAAAGGACAGTCTTCTTCTGTCTTAACTATAACTTAGCTAGCCACAAACACTGACCCAATCGTACAAACAATATTCCTTACACCAAAACAACACATTCATATGTATCTTTCTTATTACAACCACCATAATACCTCATTAATGTCTCTATGAAAATACTAACTAGTCCCATAGAGGAAAGCTCATTAGAACAATTACCATGAAAGTATTTATAGAAAAGCCAGAGGGAAGCTACATTGTAGCAGTGGGCGAAATGACTGCAGCTGAGATACCAAATCAGGACCAATAACATTGCAGATAACATTTGCATTCAGACTAATATGTTTGTTATTATCACAATCTTTCAGCTCCTGTAGTCTTTGACCTTCTTCACATGTCTATTAAGCCAGGTAACCTTCAGGGAATATTGAACAAGCCTTTATTTAATCTACAGGTATAGATTATTCTTATTCAACTGTCCATGTTTCGCGATATCTCGTCTTGTTCTTATTTAGTACTACTCAGTTATTACTCCTTTTCAGTCTTTTGAACAGGAGTAGAGGTTTATCCCTTGTTTTCTGTTTAGGATGGGATTTTCAGTTCCTTCTAAAGTCTTTTCTTTCTCTTTTTTTTTTTACTTCCAGTAGCCCCTTGCATCTTAATAGGATTATCGCCTTGCTTGGGTTGGTGCCTCTTACTCTGTAATCCTCTACCTACAGTGACTCTTTAGCCTTGTACAGGGTGAACATTGTAAAAAAAAAGAAAAAAAAAGAAAAATGGAATACAATAGTTTCATGGAATAAAGCCTTGGTTTGTGAATTTGTTGACTTAGTAATTGTGAGTTCAATCTCAGGACCGGGAAGTAACTGAGCAGTGCTAAAACTAGAAAAAGATGAGATACCCCTGGACATGGGCAGTGGAACAAGATCAATCTACCCTCATAGAAAAAAAATGTTCATTTTGAAATTCCCTGAAGGTTTCCTTGATTGACAAATATCTGAAGAAGACCAGAGGGCACAATAAAAGCTGAAACATTGTAATAAAAACAACAAAGAGAAGGACATTAGTTTAAATGCAAATAATGTAAATTAAAAAATGACTTGGAGAATAATCTAATATTGAAATTATTTTTTTCATTTTATTGAAATAATTATTTGTACCTGAAATTGATTTTTATATTTGTGTTGTATGTGGTCCACCAAAGAGAGTTTGTACAATAAAGCCAAGTGGATATTCATCATTTTTGAGACCCCTCTGATAACTTTCACCTCAATTATGGAACTGCGTTAAATGTTTATTTGTTCTAAAGAAGAAGATTAAAACAAAACTTTCACATTCCTAATTTTAAAAAAAATAGAGTTTTAAGTCTAGGAACTCTTGTCTGCAGAGAAGTGGCAAAATTCCTGAATTTTGCATTTGACTCATTTCAAGTTCTTTTGCAAGGATTTTCAGTGTCAGGAATAAATTTGGCACCCACTGCCAAAAAAAAAAAAAAAAAAAAAAAAAACACAAAAATGACAATGCTAATATTAGCCGTTTCCCTACAAGGAAACATTTGGCATTCATTGACTTAGAAGCCAGTACTGTTTTCGGTTGAAATCTATAAAATAAGAATTTTTCAGAAAAACAGATTTCTCAAGTTCAGTAGCTGTTACTACTCTTTCCAGTATTGATGGAGGTTTCCTTCCTATCCTTTTATTTGAAGCCGTGTGGAATGTCAGTATCTTGATTATGTCATTATTTTCTCTTCTCAAGCCCAGTAGCTGTTATCACTCTTTCCAGTATTGATGGAAGTTTCCTTCCTAACCTTTTATTTGAAGTAATGTGGAATGTCAACATATGATTATGTCATTATTTTCTCTTCTCAATCCCAGTAGCTGTTATCACTCTTTCCAGTATTGATGGGAGTTTCCTTCCTAACCTTTTATTTGAAGCCGTGTGGATTGTCAACATCTTGATTTTCTCTTTGTGCTATCCATTTTAGTTATTGCTACTATTGAAAGTCCCCAATGTGATTTCTGCTATTTGATTAGAATTCTTTGATTATGATTCTGTAGCACCTGTTCATAATATTCAAAGAAGGATGATCTTTGCTAAAATCCACAGGCTTCACTTGTTCAAAGGCATTTTTAACCATTGATCTTACAAAGTAGTTGTATGGAGGTCTAAATCATGATTTTTTGACAAATACAAGGGAAGGTATGATATTTGATGCCCAGCATGTGGTACCAAAACTGGGTAATGATCAATGTAATGAATAAAAGGAACTGAGTACATTTTAAATATCTTCCCAAAGAAACAATTTTCAGCAATTTTTGATTTTCATGCCCATAAAAAAAAATAACAGTGTGTCAAAAGGACAGTTTTTGCTTTGACACCACTATTATTTTAACTACTTTCACTCCTCAGAAATGTTTAGTGTTTTTAAAAGCAAAGATTAGAATCGTAATAAAACCCAAACATATAATGAAAATTAATTCATACATTTTTTATTTTTGAGAATTTGCAACAAAAATATTAAACACTATTTATTAAATAGTTTTGTTTATTTACAAGAATAATTTTATATTTACAGCATTCTAAAAACTAATACAATTGTATTAAAACTCATGTAGTATTTATCATTTACCAATTTATAAAGAAATAAATACAAAAACAATTTTTTATTCAAAAATTTATAATCATTTACTAAATTATTAAAATATGTGAACCAACTCTAAGGAAATCCTTATTATTTACCATTTTATAAAGTTTGAATCAATTTGGCAATTAGCTGATCTTTTGCCAACCATTCCCTTGAATAATCTGATAAATAAATAATATTCATTACTTTTGTTGTCAATTCTCAAAAACAAAGAAAATCTATAAGTTCACTTTCATATGTTTAGGTTTTATTAAAATTCTAATCATCACTTTTTAAAACAATAAACATTGCCGAGGAGTGAAGGTAGTTAAAATAATAGCAGTGTCAAGGGAAAAAAAAATGTCATTTTGACACAGTTTTACTTTTGCAGGCACAGTTATTTATTCAAAATTGTCCGATTTCCTTACATTTTGCATTTTATATTTGGCACTAATGGGTTAAATGATAGAAATCTCCCAATATTTTACTAGATTTTATGGTGGGTGTCAATAGAATAATTAATTTGCAGCAGCAATATTTAATTTTAACTAATCTTATCGAGTTACTTTTGGTCTAAATATATTTTCAGATTCAGATAGGACGAAAGAGGATTACTCACCCCCCCTCACACTGGGTTTATATTACAATTAACTTGAAGGAGAATCAAATCTGAAAAACAAATTATCTTCTTTTGTTTTTTTTTTAACACAGTAATTATCATTTACAATCAGCACTTTTGTTTTATTTTATATTTGTTCTAAATATAGACATTTGTCAATTTCTGAAATACACTGTTCTGTTTTATCATAAGAGTGCATTTGATAAAGTGATGACAAAAATGGTTAATGATGATCATGCTCCACTGGGTTAAAAAGTTAAAAGTAAAAATAAAGAGTTGAAAAAAACATTAACAAAAAAAAAAGAAAGGGAAAAAGAAAAAGAAAGGGAGTTGAAGAAAAAGTTGACAAAACAAAAAGAAATTGAAAAAAAAAAAAAAGAGCAAAAAAAAGACAAAAGAAAGACAGTTGAAAAAAAATAAATGAGAGTTGAAAAAAGTATAAAAGAAAGAGAGTTGAAGAAAAAATAGAAAAGAGAGTTGAAAAAAAAGTACAAAAAAGAGAATTGAAAAAAAAAGTACAAAAGAGAGTTGAAGAAAAAAGTACAAAAGAAAGACAGTTGAAAAAAAAAGTATAAATGAGAGTTGAAAAAAATAAGAAAAAAGAAAAGAAAGTTGAAGAAAAAAAAAGTTGAAGAAAAAGTACAAAAGAAAGAATTGAAAAAAGTACAAAAGAAAGAGTTGAAGAAAAAAACAAAAAAAGAAAGAAAGAAAAAAAGTACAAAAGAAAGTTGAAGAAAAAAAGTACAAAAGAAAAAAAAGTACAAAAAGAAAGAAGAAAAAAACACAAAAAGTAAGAAAAAGAAAAAGAGAGAATTGAAAAAAAAAAAAGTACAAAAGAAAGAGAATTGAAGAAAAAAGTACAAAAGAAAGAGAGTTGAAGAAAAAAGTACAAAAGAAAGAGAGTTAAAAAAAAAAGTACAAAAGAAAGAGAGTTAAAGAAACAGTACAAAACAGAGTTGGAGAAAAAGAATAAAAAGAATTGAATGAAAAGTTGAAAAAAGTAATTGCCTATGAGAACGTCATACAATATTTGTTTTATCACAAAATGGAATTTCCACCACGTTTTTCAGATATCAAATACCGAATATTACATCCCTTAAATTTCTTTACGTCACCTCATATTCTGGGCACAGTTTTTTTTTCTATAAATAAATAAATGAAATATTTATAATTTAAGACTTAGATTTCAATTTTGTTTTTAAAATACCATCAGACGTTAAACATCCAATGTAGAATAGATACATTTGTTGATCTTTTTACACTGGGATTTATTTGTTGTTGTCAATTTACTAAGAAGCTTAACATAGGGCTACAAGTATTGGACACCTAGTGAGGATCAAACTCCCTCAGTAGTAATGTTCAAGTAGATTGAAGCGTCCACTGAGTAGTAAGTAGTTCAGAAGAAATTGTGAAAGAAATTATAAATGAAACATTTTTGGACGCTATTTTCATTTGAATTTTATTTTGTTTAAGAAGGAAAGACTATCCTACAATTATTGTTGGATTACTAATGTTGCCACAATTTTTATAAATTTATTTGTTTATTTAAAAGTTTAAATATTAGAATTTAATTAAATATTAATAATTAAATATCTAGAATAATTTAAATATCTACATTTATTTTTTTAAAATATTTATTGATTTATTCATAAATATTTTTAAAATTTAAAAAAAATATATTTATTCATAAATTTTTTATAAATATTCTTTAAAATATTTATTTAAAAAAATATTTATTTATGCATTTAAATATTTATATTTATTTTAAATACTTATTTATGCATTTAAATATTTATATATAAATTTATGTATTAGTGAAATTGATTTTTAGTTGGATTGGTGTGAGTTTGTGACCCTGAATTTCACGCTTTTGCGATCGTCAGAGTTTGTCTGACGATCGCAAAAGCGTGAAACCTAGGGTCACAAACTCACACCAATCTAACTAAAAAATATTAATTAGTAGCTCTATCACTGATATTAAGCGCTTTCAAATAAGTACCACGCATATACGTTGTACACATTTCACATATTGATTATATATTATTTTTTAAATATATAATAATATGTATTATTTTTAAATATTTAATATTTATTTACATATTTATTTTAAAATAATACATATATGCACGTACATAATGATTATGTATGTATTATTTTAAATATTTATATTTATCTGTGTGTGTGGTGGGTAAATCAAAGCAACTGTTTAGTCACGCATTTAATGTGCATATACATAAGCTAAGCAAATAAATTTACTTTAAGTTGTAAACAAAACAGTGCTCGATGTGGTTAGACAGAGCTACACATACATATATTTAAAATAAATTTATATATTTTATAATAAAATATATTTATTTATTTTTAAATATTTATAATATATATATTTTAAAGATTGTTTTTAAATATTATGTGTATGTATGTATAGTGTAACCCGGATATAAGAGAGTTGTCGGGACCGGAGAAGAAGTCTCTTATATCCGGGTTTCTCTTATATCCGGGTTTGGTCTAATTTATATTCATTAACACAGGCTCTAATTTGGGACAAGAGAAAATCTCTCTTATATCCGGGTTACAGTACTCTAGTGTATATTGTTTTTAATTTTTAAATATTTATAAATTTATAGGATTCTTTATTTTAAAAAAGTTTTCACGTCTGGAAATTGAATTCGACACTATTTTTAATTAAATTAATAATAATAAAAAAAGAATCGAACGCAAAAAATAAAAAAAATGCTTGCTCGAAATACGAGGCTAGGAAAAAAAATCGGGATGTTAATGAACTGTTAAACAGTATTGGTAAGTAACAGGACGGTAAAATGAAAGAATCTTGACTTTTTAGCAGCTCGAAAATCGAAATTTGTGTTTGTTTTTTAATCAATATATACCTGAGCAATTAGCAAAAAAGAAACATTTAAATGAGGAAGTAAATAAAAATGTCCAACGTACCTGTTCGGCTCCGAAAGGTGCAATATTTGCCCGAAATATTCCTCCTCCCAAAGCAATCGTACAAATTATCAACAACACAGCCGTGGAGCAGTTTTCATTTGAAATATTTTTAATTTCGATCAGGGGTTTAATCGTCCTGTTATTTTGAGGGGCTTGGATTGTACAAGAAAATTTATTAAACGATAATGTTGTCAATAACGAGTAACCAAGACCGTAAACCAAAAAGGCCAAAACCAGGGTCTTAAATCGCCCCAGAACGGCATCAGCGATCAGTCCCCCCAGCAAAGATGTAACAAAAGAAATACCAAGAAAAATAAACGTAACAAGGGATGCATTAATGTTGTTCCAAGTGAAAGGGGCATCTTTTAAAAAAAGGACAAAATTTCCAATCAAACTGTAGAAGGCGATTCTTTCACAGGTTTCCACAATGAGAATGATCGCGCACGAAGTTCTTATTTTCCATCTTGGTGTGACATGATTTTCAATAAGGATCGCCGATGGAGGCCTCCGTGCTATACGTCCCAGGTATTGTCCTTGTTCGGGGCCGTTGGGGAGTAAACGGCTCGTTTCGTCCATCGTTAGCAAACTAAAACTCCCGAGATGTGAATTGTATCTTTAAAAAATCATAACATTAGACATCTCGCTTGTCACATGCAAACTGGTGGAGCGAAAAAGCGGATTGGCGAAAACAACGAAAAACGTCATCAGGATTATTATCAATATTTGGAATGTGTGGGAGGAATTTTGTTTACCGTAGTTTCAGTTTTATTTATTTTTTTTTTTTTTTAGAAAAAATTTTTTTTTTTTTAAATTTAACTTTAAATTAAATTATCTTTTTAAAAGTTAAATTGTTTTTTCGTTTCGGTATTTTATATTTTACTTTTTGTATTCTGCAATCGCGTTATGAATAATTAATAGGTGATGAAATGAGAATTGTTTTTGTCGTGGTGACTTTGATCATCGCTGGGTGCCCCATATTAATGTCATTGTGTCTGTACTAATTAAAGCGCTGTGTGTTTCTCTAGGGAAGCACATTTCTTTCTTCGTTTATTTTTATGTGCTTTGAGATTTTTTTCCAACAGAACTTTGAAAGCTAAATTGAACCCTTACTTTGTGTCCATTTCTTTCTCGTTCACCTACTAATTTTTAAACTTTTTTAACGTCATGCTCATCATTAGTCCCATGACCGACCGTAAGCACCTGACCAACCTCCTCCGCATGTATCAAAAGGTATTATTCATTCATGCGTAGCTTAAAAAAAGAAAAATAATGATTTAATAAAAAACTAAAAAGTCTCTGTCTCTCTGTCTCTGTCTCTGTCTCTGTCTCTGTCTCTCTCTCTCTCTCTCTCTCTCTCTCTCTCTCTCTCTCTCTCTCTCTCAATAGGAATCTATTTCGTGGTGTTAGGAAAGCCCTCATCATCCATCTAATTCCTTTTTTTAACTAGCTTGCAGGCGGGGATGGCTTTGGGCCTTGCCCCCTCCTCAAATTCTTTTCAATAGTACTTTTTTTACGTTTTTTTTTTTTTTAGATATTTTAACAATAAAGAAAACAAAAACTATCAAAGCAAGGAAGAATATAACTTTCATAAAACCGATGAAAGAATTCCAAGATTAAATTTTAAATTTTCTACCCCCCACCCCGCCAAAGAAAAAACATCTATCTCTGCTATGAACCTTTAATGCTGAACCCTAACCCCCTCAACTTGATTTCCTTTTCATTTTAAGCTTCTGTGATTTTATTACGCACTTAGTTATACAAAAAAGCAGACTTCTTCTTTGTGCCTTCAGGCCGTTGGCGATCATGGCTCTCCACAACTTCCTGTCCTTAGTAAGGTTTGTCTTTTTGGTTTTGCTATCGTTCCTAAATAAAGTAAAATATTTTTTAAAAAATATGAAAGGAAGTCACGGAAAAAAGAGCGACCCGCAGATTTTTTCACTGTAAAGACCACAAAAGGAAGTTATAACGATTTTTATAAGTTTAATTTTTTAAAACAAAAACATTCAAAAGAAAATTTGCTTGATTATACAATTTTAACTGCATTGTCTATTATTATTCGAAATAATTCCCCGACTTGTAACAAGTTCAATTTCGAGGCATACATGTCCGGTAAAAATATTTAAGTCGTTTTTTGGAGCCGAAATGTTGCCTGGTAGGATTTTTTAAACAACGTTCGTTACCGTCATAATGTTCAGACGGAGAAGCAATTGTTTTGTTGAGTTAGAAACTTCTTCTTCTTCTTCTTCTTCTTCTTCTTCTTCTTCTTCTTCTTCTTCTTCTTAAGGACGAAACAGGATTAGTGAAAGAGGATGAGAAAAGTGAAAATGGAGAGGTTCGTGAAAATGACAAAAAATGAAAAGAAGAAAGATAACGACAAACTGATGTTGTATTTAATTTAAATTTTTGAAGATTGTAGTTATGAGGGAAGGAAGAAATCGGGAGCGAGTTCCACAATCGTGTGGGAAGAGCGAGAAAAGAAACTGTTCAAGAGTAAAAGTGACAGTTGCATCTAGCTAGTTCAACAGTAAAACGGTGGGACCTAGCTGCCAATCTAGTAGCACGCTTAAATTCATGTGGTTAGTACAGCGGGGGAAAAGCTTATCAGAGCAGAAAAGAAAGGGAAGCCATGTCGGTGAAAAAGTCACGATGTCTGGTCAGGATCGATTACATTTCAGTCCAGATATTAATTCACCAGTCAGTTTCCAAGAAAATTCAATATTCCCAACAAAAATATTGATTCGGACCCTCGTAAAGCACAAAATTGTCAACTTCATAAGATCACATAAATAAATATTTTCTAGTTTCGATAGCTATTCATTCATGCGTAGATTTTTCTTTCTTCTTGTATGTGTCGTATCCATCCAGGACGTTGGCGATCATGGCTCTCCACAAATTCTTTTTCATTGTAGCACTTAATAAGTTTTTCTTTTTTGCTATATCTTCTAATCCCCGTTTTGCCAACTATTTACATTTACACGTGCTTGTTGGGTAGATTATTCAGAGTTTCCCGCTTTCTATCAATATGGAAAATACAGTGACAAATTTTCCAAGCCCTTTTTTCCTTTTCCTGGGAAATATCAACTGACTCCTGATTCTAAATAAAAGTGTCCTTTTTGTATCGATTCTCCTTGAGACAAAAGTAGAATTCAATTTCGCAGTCTGTTTACAATACATTGTTGATTCAATATTTGATATTCTATTGTCGCATTTTGTAAACGGATTTTCCCACTCTAAAGCTACTGAGCTCGCTTTTCACGCTTAAAGTTTAAATTTTTCAAACGAAAAACACATCAATTTCCACGAAAAAAGAAAAAAAAACCTCAAACAAGTAATTTACGCCACTTCATAATCACGTATTGTCAGTTGTATCCGTGTTACCGGAGGTGAAACTTTGTTACGTCGTTATAATTCGTTTGATGAAGTTTATATTCTGATGAATAACTTATATTATAAATGAAGAGCTGATTGTAGGAAATTCTGTCGTTCAGGTTTGTTTTTTTTTTATTAAAAATCCGAATGTGCGAATCCCAAACAATAATAACATAAAAAAGAAAGAAAAACATGGTCTCATGCCTGTTAAATAAATCATACTTATTATAAAACCCAGGTTATGAGTGTGTGTGTGTGTGTGTGTGTGTGTGTGTGTGTGTGTGTGTGTGTGTGTGTGTGTGTTCGTTTATATATTGGATCGGATTTCCTACATTTTTCAACCGATTTCAACAAAACTTCACAGGACAACGTAAAATTATCTTATGGTGGTTCTGACAGCGCCAAAAATTGGAAAAAACACAATTGTTTCTGCACGAAACCAATTTGAAAACACTATTAAGAGGCATCGCTGTAGCGAGAATGAAAGGGGGACAACTCATATCGAGTTATACTTATTATAAAACCCAGGTTGTTGTGTGTGTTCGTTTATATATGGGATCGAATTTCCTACATTTTTCAACCGATTTCAACAAAACTTCACTTTTTTTTGGCAGGTAGTGTTTCTTATTGTCTTGCACACTTTTTTCTTTATTTTTACATTCAGAATGTTTTAAAAATTCCATTTACAAGACAATTGTTTATAATAAAATTCTATTCAATCGATAGACTCATAACGATTGAAAACAATGTTTTTGTTTCAGTTTGGGTTTGACCAATTCGTAAAAAAACAAAAAACAAAAACTAATTAAGACATGCGTGTCCGTCAACCTTAAACAATAATCTTTGTCAATTTTATTTTTCAGTCTTTTTGATGGTCGATACTTGATCTATCTGTTACTGTTACATCCCCGGGCAACGCTGAGCTCTACTGCTAGTCATTTATATTTACAAATATATGTACATGAATTGAATAGAGTTAAAAAGTATTAAAAATAGTCTTTTGTTGAATTAAAGTTTTTGAGTAGTTGGTTCACAGAAAAAAAACTGCAGTCTAGAAAAGACATTTCCACAGAAAAATCCGAGGTTGAGAAAAGACTTTTATTGTTAGCTAAGATTCACTGAACGCCTTTTGCTGTTGTTGATTCGTTTGAAGTCTTTGCTGTTGGAAATGATTCATTTGAAATCGCTAACACATGTATCTTTTAGCATGCGCTGTGGGGAGACTGTCATATCTCTGCTCCCTGAAAGTCAAAATCTGTGGGTTTTTATCATGGATTTTTCCCGAAAGTAGGCTAGAGAAAAAAGAGTTTTAGTTTGTCTTTGATTGGTCAAATATTTCACATGGTGATGTTAATTTCTAACCAATAAACACATTGTTTTAAACGGTGTGCGTTGTCCGTTATCTGTATTTCTAAGGGTATTTTAACTATTTACATTATTCGGACTGTTATCCTCATCTTTGTCATATTCACGACGTTTCGGCTGTTGTACGCTCTTCAGGTAATATACATGGGGATTTCGAACCGAACCCTTTATTTCATCCAGCCAGAGTAGATTGTTCTAGTTCCACATGCCATGCCTTTTCTGGATATCTCAATCAATTTCAGTTATTTCTCTTTAGTAACTGAAGTTTTCCCTTTAGTAACTCAAGTTTTTTTTTGTTTTTTGGGTTTTTTTTTGTTCAACTCTGCTATGTGAACCATGTGTATTTGGGAACCAGTGGATAAAAACGTTGGTTAAAGTAATCCAGTAATTTGACCCAAACAATTGTGAGTTCAATACCGGGCCACAGTAGAGGTGAACAAAACAAGTTGAGTTACTCAAGGGAGATAACTGAAATTGAGATATCCAGAAAAGGGTTGGCGCGTCGAACTAGAACAATCTACCCTAGTGAACGAAATAAAGTTTGTTTGTTTAATGTTTAACGACCTATCAATCTTTATAAGATCATTTAAAGTCAAACAATTTTTTTTGGATAGAGTTGAATTGCTTTCAAAATTTTTTTTTTAAGTGTTGTCTTGCTTTTTTTTTAAAATATCCATTGTTTTCAGAGTTGTGAGTTCCAACGTATATCACGTGAAGAAGGCCGGACCGTACAATGGCCGAAACGTCGTGAATATGACAATAAAGATGAGGACAACAGTCCGAATCATGTAAATAGTGTAAACGGTGTGCGCTGTATTGTGGAATCTTTTTGGCATGTTTGTAATCGTATTCGGAACATTCGTCGTAAACATTTTTGCCGTAGGAAAACTCGCCTGAGGAATTTTCGCAGTAGAAAACTTCGCCGGATAAAACTTTTGCCGTACGACAATTCTGCCGCATTTTTTAACGTTACCCTTATCTTGAACGTCCTTTTAGAGTAATGTTCAATATGCGACGTACCATGTTATCAAGTAGATATGGACATGGTATTTTAAATTGTTTAAATATTTTTGTTTGATGAATTGAATACAAATTATACTGTAAGTTTGTTTGAAATAATATATATTGCTTTAGTGAGAATTATCGGCAGACTGATTTTAACAGAAAGTTAACGTTAAATCTGAAATCTGAAATTGTGTGACGTTGGTTCTGGTGTCAAGTTGAAATTTTTGCCCACCTCACTAACGAGGTTGAATGATGTAGGATTTTGATCCTATAACTTCGCTTATTAAAATGTTTAAATCGAAGTAACAATAGTGTGAGCCAGATATACTTGTTAACAACGTACTTCGCATATTAAAAAATGTGTCGAAATTGTCTCACGGCAAAAATCCTATACGGCAAAGTTTTATACGGCGAAAATTCCCGTGCCGAGTTTTCCTACAACAAAAATGTTTACGGCGAATGTTCCTAGAACCGTTTGTAATACTGTCTGTTATCGAGTAGAAAATACAGTTTGGGCATCTTTAATCTAGTATGCATGTGGATATGTAATTGTATTGAAAATAAGGTTTATTTCCAACGGATTCTCTTTCCGACATGTTTTATCTGTGTGGTATTTTAAATGTGAGTATATTATATATATGTATATGCATATGTCCGTGTTATGTGTGAGCATTTTACATGTGCTTGTTTAATGTAGACACGAGCACACGCACATACACACAGATCATGACTGGCTTTGAAATAAGACATTAGAATCCTATTCCACTCTTACTCAGTCTGAATAAACCCCGACCTGCCCTGAGCAATCAAACCAAGTAATAATTATTAATGTGTATTTCTTTATATATTTCCTGTCCCATCTGTAATGGAGAGAGAGAGTTAAATCAATTAAGTTAGTAAATTTAAACCCTTTTCTGGATATCTCCCTTTAGTAACTCAACTCCCCAAGTTTTTTTTCCTGTCTGTCTATCCCTGGATCTGAAATGCCTCTAACACGAGTCACACATATACAGGTAGTCGTCGACGACTTATGACATATACAACTTTCGACGACGACATGTGTGGTTAAAACTCGTATGTCTAAAAAGTGAAAGTGAAAGTAATCGAGCGCATCGGGTGTGTTGCGTATTTACGACAGTTTCCGTACAACCACCCAGTTTGAATAATCTATACAAATAAAATATTTATCTGCATTTAAACAAAATTAGTTCTAAAGCAAAATGATTCATTTAATTAATCAGTTCCTTTACTCCTACGCGTCTTAGAATGCAGTCTTATTTTGACAAGCCTTCTATATGAGGCACTCAGATACTTTTATCTGTTAGGTGATCGTCTTACTTCAACTTGGTCTTGAAATAGGCCTTGTCGTCGCTGTCTTTGTCATTCTGTTGCTAATCTTTTTCTTCCGAGAGATATTTCCATTTCACTGTTATGTTAAACGTGTGGAATTTTTAACATGGAAAGATATTAAGTAAAAAGTGATTTATATAATATCAGGAGTAATCGATGAATCATAGATACGACTGAACGTCTAATCAATATAAAGGGAACGAATTAATTAAATGGTTCATTGGCCTTTATTTTAGTTGTGATCTCTTTATCTCTACTATGGAAATTATCTCACTTGTTGGCTATTGTGGCGTGTGGGGGCTTCCTTACTTTGCTAGATTCAGCAGCAGTAACAGCAGCAACGAAAATAATCAGCAGGGTACAACTAGAAGTCCCAGAAGTCATAAAAACGCTGACAGATCCCTATTCGGCCCCTTTGCCACGTTTCCATTTCAGCGGCCTCTACCTTTAGGCTTGCTCTTTCCCACTTTTCATTTCCAGCGGCTACTTTCAAGCCCAACTCGAAAAGCTACACACACCCCTTGCTGCAGAAGACGGGGCATGTCCTGACAGCTTTACGTCAGATTTCTCGTTCCTCCTGTGGGAACCGGCAGAGAAATCTCTCTTCGAGACACCTACCAAAGAAAAAAACTACGCACAACCCTTGCTGCAGAAGACTCGTACCAGTCCTTTCAGTTTCATACTCAGATTTTTCGTTCCTCCCATGGGAAGCGGTAGCGAAAGCTCCCTTCGAGACACCTACCAAAAGAAAAACTACACACAACCCATACTGCAGATGACGAGGCCTGTTCTAGCAGTTTCACACTCATATTTCTTATTCCTCCCAAATGAACTAACGGAGAAATCTCTCTCAACAAACCAGCTACTCAAGAACTTTGTTAACTAGGAAACCCCACTTTTTCCCGCAAAATACTCCTATTTTGCACTCTCTTTCAACCAGAAATAAAAGCTGTTGAACAGTTATTTCGAGTCTTGGTTCATTCCACTCTCACTACCGAGCACAAGCACACACACAGAACCGGTGAAAATTCCTACAAATCTCAATACATTGTTTCAAGACTTTTGTTTTATTGCATCTCGTTATTAAAACTTTCTAACAATTGCCATCTTTTTTGTAAGACACTGGTGCGCAAATAAAATCATAACGTTGACGACAAGAAAGAAACACCAAAAACAGAAAAATAGAAAGAAAAACTTAACAGCTTAATGTCCGTCGAACTGTCTCTTTGCTTAGATGTGTGCATGACTGTGCAATAAAAATAAAAGTAAGCCTTTCTTTCTCTTGCCTACAGCTCTAGTACCTTATCGATAATTATTTCACTCTCCATCTATTGATAACCAGTGTATTCATGCCGATATGTTCACATCAGCCTATTCGTTTCTATTTCAATCTATTCATGTCGAAGTGTATCATATTCATCCGTTCCTATGAATCAATATCAGTTTATTTATAACTCATGGTACCTACAATCTGACAGCATAGAAATGGCCACGAAGAAAATATCCAGTTTATTATTTATAGCGAGAAAATGAATTTAGGTTAAATCTATCTATCTATCTATCTATCTATCTGTCTAAATAAATAAATGAACGGCAAAATATGTCTGTCCATCCCAGTCTGAAATGCCTCTAACTCGAGTCACACATATACAGGTAATCGTTAAATAACGACGAGGACGACATATATGGTTAAATTACATATATGTAGTTTAACCTATATGTCAACATATATGACGACATATATGGTTTGATATATAGGTTGATTGATTGATTGATTTAGGTTAATCAATCTATCTATCTAAATAAATAAATGAACGACAATTCTCTCTGTCCACCCCTGGGTTTGAAATGCATCTAACTCGAGTCACACATATACAGGTAGTCGTCGACTTACGACGACGACGACGACATGTGTGGTTAAAACTCGTACGTCTAAAAAGTGAAAGTGAAAGTAATCGAGCGCATTGAGTGTGTTGCGTATTTACGACAATTTCCGAACAGCCATTCAGATACAGTTATAACCCGTTACAGTACAGTCGAGTCATATCCACCTCTTCTAAAATTTCTTTCAAAACACCCCACGATGTCTTCCAAGAGGAAATTATCTCTGCCTACTTCTAAGCCTGCCAAAAAGGAAAGAAAGGCAATTGATCTGTACACCAAAATGACGGTTATTAAGTGAAATGGTATAGCGAATAGAGAAGAGAATAGCGGTCCGAATAGTAATAGAGGATAGACTAGAAATGGCGATCCGTATAGTGATAGAGGAGAAATAGCGATCAATTAGACACACGCTACCTCCCATGAATAATTCAATAATGTGATCGCCTGTGTTTGCTCACCGGCGATCTATGTTCAAACTCAAGTGTCGGCAGCGACACTTTATTCCTGTATAACAGTGACTAAAATATTCTTAAGTGTATAAAAAAATGTTGCTATCGCGTGGGGAAAATGCATGTACTACTATGTAATTAAACTAACTCTAATTAGTCTTAATTGTACTCCTACTAATCCCTAACCATCAGGAGCCGAGTGTTAAATGATTTTTAATGTACATGTGGAAAAGTTAGAAAAACAATTTTGTACAATTATAGATTGATTGATTTTTTTAGGCCTTATCAACCCTTTTTAGATTATTTAAACCAAAACATATTTGGACTGTAAGAATGATTCTTTTATTGCAAGAAAATATTGCAGTAACAATTTTTATTTTTGAGAATATCAGTTATTTTCCAAACACAAGTCCTACTATTTAATCTATATCTGGGGGTGTTTTGTACTAAAATGAGTAAAAGATCGAAATATAAAGGTCAGAATGGAAGGTTTGTCAGGGTTCAAGGGAGACTAGGAAGATCAAGCCTTATCTGTCCAAAATGATCAGCCCATACCAATTTTAAAGGATCAAACTATACTGTCGTAAATGATCAGGTTCTACATGCCCTAAATGATCGGCTCATATCTGTCCTAAATGGTCAGGCCTTGCCATTCCTGTCGAAAATGATCAGGTCTTACATGCCCTAAATGATCGGTCCATATCTGTCATAAATGATCAGGCTTTGCCATTCCCGTCCTAAATGACCAGGCCTTACATGCCCTAAATGATCGGCCCATATGATTAGTTTTGTTTGAAGAATAATTCTAGTTCATAAAAAAAGCACAGAGAAGCATCGCTACGGCGGTGGGATTGTAGACTCGTCCTTTTCTACCTATCACCCCTAGTAACAGAACAGTCTATACCTTACGCCTACGTACGGAAAACTTCGACCAATAAAAAATCGTACTAGGCGAATCAACAAACCTCATTGGTTAACGACACAATAATCTGAAAGTTTCACATGCAAAAACAAAATTGCGCCAAAACTTTTGAGCCGATTTTGGACTTTCAAAAACATATAAAAGAAAACACCGACTGACCAAAAGGGTCAGAGACGAACATCCACAGAGAAATTGCCAACATACTCCACGTCACTCGAAATCACGACTTTACTGCGCAAAAGTACATCAACGCTGACCCACTTGCAATTTGAACTCGACCAACTCTGTGGACATCGAATCGCAAACCTAAAACAACTTTGCTTATCCAAAGTGAACTATATTCACTACATTATTAAGTAAAAATCAACATTCGAACGATTCAGAAATATTACAGTCAAAGGTAGACCACTCTATAAGAACTTATTCCTAAAAACACTTAACATCGACATTTTTAATATTAATTAACACAATTCCAGAAAAACTGTAACTGAAGCACAGAGAAGCTACGTTATGGTGGTGGGGAAGTGACTGAAGCCGAGATGCTAGTCCAGGACATTGCAGATTCTTCTTTGGATGTTATCAAGGATAACATAGAAAAAAAAAAAAAAAAAACAGATGTGGCGGCAATATTCAAAACAAGGACGAATAGTAGACTTATAAATGTGTAAGATAGATTCTGTCGGGAAAAATTTCTAGCACGACAACTTCTCTAGTTTGCTCGATGATAGCTGCCTCTTGAACTTTTTTTTTCATTCAATGGTCGTTAAACAACTAGTAAGATTTTGACTAGAATTTCTTTCATCTTAATTTTACTCACTTTTCATTGCAACTGTGGTAGGGTTTTCTTTAATAGAAACTTTATAATAAAACGAACTGACTCAAGTGTATGAAATAAGTAATATATTTTTATTTATTTTCGCTAAAGTAATGAGTTCTTTCATATTTGGTGTGTAGGAAAATGATCGTTTATAAGGTGGATACTGGTAGCAGTCTGGAGAAATGTACGGTAGTCGTGTTTTAAATTCAAACCATGATAGGGATAGTAATAATCTTAGAAACAGGTCAGTGTCAATCTACTCTCTTTTTCTCGGCTTTAAGCAAGATAGAAATATCATTAGCAGATGACCTCAACTACTTCTTTACTCGTCACGCATGGCTGGTTTCTCTGGGAAGCGGATCCATTCGTCAATCATGCCATCCCTTCTGTTTCTAGCTCAGGGGTGTCAGTTTAAATCCGTTTTGATCAGGTCCCGAGACTCTGACGCGAATATTGGTTTCGGCTAACATCAAACGTCTCTTTGTACCAATTTTTTTTTTTTTTTTTTTTTGATGTTGCTTTCTTTTTCATTTCTTTTGTTTTTAAACAGAAGTTATGCGTGAAGCTCACATGATATACCTGATAGTATAAGTGTACAGAGAGAGAGAGAGAGAGGGGGAGAGAAAGAAAACGATAAGCGTTTTAAAGGAAAGCTCAAAGGCCTTAATTTGATTTGATTATTTTTTTATTTTTATTTTTTGTTTATATATTTTATTTTTATATTTTATTTTATTTTTATCGGGACTCACTAGCAACTATTCAGACCGTCAGTGCATAGTCATTAGTAAACAATTAGTAATACAGAAAAACAACAGTAAAAACCAAATGAATTAAGCAAAAACATTTAAGTAGTCAATGAACAAAATTTTATTTATTAATTTGAACTTGTAGGTTATCCCAATTGACTTTGTTAAAAGAAATTCTCTTTCAGGGGCACTCCTTATGCTTATAGAAAGTCGTGCTTCTTTTTACGGCTTTTCTATCCTAGTCTTAAGATTTAATCGTACGTTGAAAAAGTGACTCCACCACCCAACTTGGGCACGCTTATTTTCATGGTTTTGTCTCTTGATTTTTGTAATCTTTCACACACGCTTTTTACGCGCGCACTCTCTCCCTCTCTCTCACGCACGCACGCACGCACACACACACACATTTGTATTACAGCTATCAAATCAAGAACACATGGCCCAATGGATAAAAGCGTTGATTGAATCCAGTGACTTGACCCAAAATGTTGTGAGATCAATACCTGGCTACAGCTGAGGTGAACAAAAACTTGGAAAATTAAATTAAAGG
The DNA here is from genome assembly GCA_903632075.3 of Acanthosepion pharaonis. NCBI lineage: Eukaryota > Metazoa > Mollusca > Cephalopoda > Sepiida > Sepiidae > Acanthosepion > Acanthosepion pharaonis. Next base: position 222,954 of record CAHIKZ030004631.1, on the reverse strand, counting down.
GGTATAACTGATATTGAGATATCCGGAAAAGGTATGGCACGTGGAACTAGAACAATCTACCCCGGTGGTCGAAAGAAAAGGTTCCGTTCCAAATTCCAATCACCAGTAGAAGGCCGGAGCGTACAACGGCCGAAACGTCGTGAATATGGCAACGAAGATGAGGACAACAGTCTGAACAATGTAAATAGTGCAAATAGATACAATACCGCATCTCAGAAATATAGACAGAATTGAGGAAGGCCGGAGCGTACAACGGCCGAAACGTTGTGAATATGGCAACGGAGATGAGGACAACAGTCTGAAAAATGTAAATAGTGCAAATAATTGCGATACCTCATCTCAGAAATACAGACAGATCTGAAGAAGGTCGGAGTGTACAACGGCTAAAACCTCGTGAATATGGCAACGAGATGAGGACAACAGTCTGAACAATGTAAATAGTGTAAAAAAATAAGTATTATAGCCAGTTTCATGTTTTTCCTTTCTTCATTTATAATTCCTTGTGTTAATACATGCATTGTCATTTTTTATATATTTATTGTTTTCTATTACTCATTTTTTACTTGGACTCGCATTGAGTCCTTCAGTATAGTTTGTGGAATAAATTTTGCAGGAGCCCGTAAATATTTACTCTCCAAAGCGTTGATTCCCGCAACAAAATGGTGACTAAATATTTACCCAATCATACCAGCAATCATGCAACATGCTCTTCCCTCAGAAATAACTCAGTTATTTAAATTACTTTTTTTCATATTTTCAAAATACTATAATTGTTATCAATGATTAAGTACTTTGACGTGGTAGAGGTTTGCGTGTCCCTGTAGGAAATTCAGGCGTCCAGGTTTTGTTATATTCAAAATCCAAACGTCCGAATTGCAAACAATAATAAAATTAAAAATAGAGAAAAAATATTAAATAAATCATTTGTATTTACAAACATACACCTAAAAACTCCACTGTGGAGACCTGAGGGAAACATTCACGTTCACCAACTATTTTCAACCATTTGTTTCATATCACATCAACCATTGCCAACCATGCTGTCTCCTTCTTTGAAAATACCTTCAGGGCCACTCGCACGCAGGGACAAGATGCAGAGGAGGAAGTACTGTAATGCCATGCCATCGAGCCCAGGCTGGATATTTAGCTGCAACTATTGCGACCGTGTATGCCTGTCCCACATTGACTTATCAGTCACAAATGTACCTGCAAGCGAAGTGTATAGACTCCTTCTTGATTTTCCTTTTCCTGATTTTGTGTGTGTGTGTGTGTAATTATATATAACTAAATGATAAACACATAATTAACAGATATAATTAAAATATAAAGTTTTCTTTTTTGTATTTACGGAGTTTAATTTCTTTATTCAAAATTATTTTGTTCCGCAAAAATTCTGGTTACTCAAAATGGCGACTTCCAGATGCGTCGTTTGAATTTTCATTGTTTTTTTCCATAAATTAAATTTACCAAATCAATTAAATTTATTTCTATAATTTCTTTTTTCATTATCCACCCATGGTACATTCTTTTCTCTCTCTCCCCATCTCTCTCTCTCTCTTATCCCCCCTCTCTCACTCTCTCTCTCTATATATATATGTGTGTGTGTGTGTGTGTGTGTGTGTGTCAGTTCATATCTATTAAAACCATTCTAAATTTGTTTATCAGTCTTTCTCTCTTTCCATATATATATATATATATATATATATATATATATATATATATATATATATATATAAAAAAATATAGTCTTATGGTATGCTATATTTATGGAAGAAAATGCTCAATATCAGAGATAGAGCGTGTAAATATATAAAAGTGAACATAGATTGCATATAGCATGAAACAGACTGTCGCCTCTAAGTGTTGACTTCTATGTTCACTTTTATATATATATATATATATATATATATATATATATATATATATGTACATATGTGTATGTATATATTTTTGTTCATATCTCTCTCTCTCTAAGTTTTCATATATTTCTCCCTAAGTCTATTCATTTACTCGCTTACAGTCGCTCTCTCATAGACGTGCCGTCGCTTCCCCCTGTCTTTTCTACAAATACTTTCATGGCAACTACTCCGACGAGCTACTTTCGCTAGTTCCCAAACTGCATGAATTTAAACGTGCTACTAGGTTGGCATCTCAGTTCCACCCTTTTACCGTCGAAACGGTTAAATGTAGTCGTCTCTTCTACTCCAATTGCTTCAAGTCTTGCACTTCCCATCTGTGGCACTCTCTTCCTCTTACTTGCCTCCCTGATAGCTATAATCTCCAACTATTCAAATGCAATGTCAATCGACATCTCCAGATGCCTTGATCTATTCCCCGTCCGTTCCTTCATCCTTTCCTCTTTCACTCCGCTTTATTCTTGCTCCCACTCTCTGTAACCCCTTACGTGCTAGTGGCACTCCCGCCTTGCTTGGAGTGAAAAGCTTAAAAAAAAATTATCTTTCACTCTCTTTCTACGAAACTGTGCATATATCTATATATATCTATATCTATATCAGCCTGTTTATATCTAAATCTGTTCATTTCTCTCTTACTCTCTCTATATATGTACATGCATGTGTGCGTGTTCATATCTATCTTTCGTTGTTTTCATCTCTCGCCCTCTCTCTCTCCATATATGTATATAAACATATATATATATAAATATATATATACATGTATATATGTATACATCAATCTTTCTCTGTCTCTCTCTCTCTCTCTCTCTCTCTCTCTCTCTCTCTCTCTCTCTCTATCTATCTATCTATCTATCTATATATATATATATATATAAAGAGCGAAAAATTATGCAAGCGCACACAACCGAGCACTTTTGATATACGTCCGTTTTGTGGTATGGGATTTTTCCGGCCTCTTAACAGATTTGTTTTTTATATATATATATATATATATATATATATATATATATATATATATATGTGTGTGTGTGTGTGTGTGTGTGTGTGTGTGTGTATGTACCATAATAAAAACATTTTAAAAATTTTTTATTATAATCTTTATAATAAAAATACAATATTAACAATATATATATATATATATATATTAATGTGAGAAAAACCTTGTCATTTAGCTGATTGATGTTACCTTCGGCACCCCGATTCCACAGTTTCGTAGACGGGCCTGTCCGTCCACTCTTTAGGTGATATCAGCAATTTACTGCTAATATTTTTTCAATTTTTTTCCTTTTATGCATATTTAACACTGGTGTAAGTTTTTCAAGCGTTCATTCGCTCGCATGTACCCCTATTCGCGGATGTGTGTACGTGTAGGGAGTCGTGATTATTTTGCCCTTTTCTTCGTTTTTTTTTTTTTTTTTTTTTTTTTCATTTACACTAGCTCATTTAGCTTTCTCTCTTTTCTCTATTTTTCTTCCGGGTTTCTTCCGGCTCTAAACATGTGACCGATTTTTATTTTTATTTATGGGCATTCTGTTTTTTTTGGGGGTTTTTTTTTTGTATGTTTTTATTTGTTCGTTTTGTTTTTTTGTTTTTTTGTTGTTTTTTTTTCTAGTTGTATTTAGTTTTTTACGTTTTTTTTTTTAATAAATAATTGGTATTAATTAAGACGGATCAAAGTCAGCAGGAAGTAAATTAGTTTATTGGTGAAATTTTATTTATTTCTCTGTTGTCATGGCAATTATGTGTGAAAAATAATATCCGCCGAATCTGAAGGAAATAGAAAAAAAATCATTAGACGCTTAAACTTAATTCACATTTAAAATCGGAAGTTATTGGAACACTCTTTTTATATAGCACATACCTTCGCATACTCACACATGGATCGCACGCGCGTTGCACACACACATGTATATGTAATTGTTAAATAGTGTATATGTCATTAAAATAAGTGTAGACTTATATCATACGTTATCGTTTATTTAATGTTTCATTTTTATTCATATTTAATGGTTAGTTTATTTGTTTTTGCCTTGGTGTTATATATTCAGGTATTAATTATGGGGGGGTAGCTTTGTTCATTTTTGTTATTGATGTGTGTGTGCGCATATCAATATATACATGTACACACCAGTTTTCTTTTTGGCTCCATATGTATTTTGATAGTGTTTCATTGTTTGTGTATTTTTTCTTTCGAATGACATTTTATGGTTATAATATCTTTCTTTTAAAGTTTTTTTTCTTTGGTCCCTATGTATATTTTTTCGTCTGTGTTGATGTTATTATTTATAACAGCTTTCTAGATTATGTTATTTGCTAAACATTTATCGTTAAGTGGGTAATTTTCTTTATTTCTACAGTTACATTTGATGGTATTACTTTGCTGCATGATATTGTTATTGTTGTAATTGTTATTAGTTTTGTTGAGTATTTTTTATTGTGCTTAGCTATTATTTTCTCCATGTTATCCATGCAGCTGTAATTAATTTTTATTGTATTTTTGTTGACAATGTTTGGTAATCAGCTGTATTTATGGAAGTATTTGTCAATTATTTTGAAGAATATTTTACCTATTTTTGTTTTTATTGTATTGTAATCTCGACAGAGTTATAAGTTATTGACATTTGGAAAAACGTTCATGAAAGTATGTTTCGAAAATAATATCCGATAATGCATTTCGACTATATGGCTTCATCAGATAGATAACGAAAAATCTGTTGTACGTGTATGTACTTGTGTGTGTTTAAAATAATTCAATTTTATATTATTTTTCAAGCTGGCGTTGCTTGAGACTAAAAATGATTGAATTATTTTAAAAATACACAAATGCATACACAGGTGAAATGCAGAATAGGATATTAGTTTCGAAACATACTTTCATAAACGTTTTTTTTTTTTCCAATATGTCAATAACATATAACTCTATCAGGATTACATACCCAAATTTATTTAACATATGTACAATTTATGACTGTGTTATGATGGAGAATGATGATAATATTTCATAACCTTGCCATCAGTGATGATAGAAAATAAGAATATTTTATCATCACTGAAATGAAGATAAAAAAATTTCATCATCCTAAAAATACATTTGCCAGCAGCGATGAAAGATGAGAAAGATATTTCTTCATTTTAAACTCTGTTTATAAAAACGACCCTTCAACCACAAGCTATGGCTGTTAGGACAGTAGGGTCAACAGACTAGAGTAGCAAATGGCAAGCACATTAGTAAAAAAAGGAACACAAAACAACGTATCCCCATCGCTATCAAACGTTATCCTCACCAACAAAATTCTCGGAACAAGAAAAAAAACAACAAAAAAACAAGTAAGCACAAACTTTAAAAGAAACTAAAGAGACAGTAACACTTAGAACATTTTTAATACACACCATACCAATATCTGTAATTCACATCACGAAAAAGAAAAATATAAATTCTTGTTATTAATGTCAACTCAACACTTGTCTCGAGTATTGTTTATGTTACCGGTGTACGTTTTATGCATTTTATTTTCAGTATATAAAAAAGTAAAACGGATTCTTCTATCAACTACTACTATAAATACGCATATCGCAACGGAGTATTTACCTTAACAACACTCAACACATAATATCACGTCGAGATAATTACTACATCAGCACCAACTTATCAACCCCGTTACAGCTGAGTCAAGAGACAACTAAGTTTGTAACGCTGTAATTCTTTTAAGAATTCTTATTCAAAATGGCGGCACCCAGTAACGCCTATCTTCTATTCCAGAAGCTTCTGTCATTATTTAATTATTTATTCTTCTTGGCATTGTGTAATGCACAATGGAATTGGACAGCAGACCTCAAGAGCACCAACACGCGCACACACACACGCACACTTGCAGCACAGGCGTAAACAAACACGCGCATAGCATCGAACGCAGAAAAGTAATAACATTAAAAAATATGTTTAAATTGTCAGTGTACGTCAGTGATCATTTTTCACAGGGCCCAGGTCCCTTAAGCGTTTTGTCTTAGAACCAATAGAATTAAAACGTCTCCCTGGGACATATAGTAATTTTGGAAAAGTCCCTTTTAAATTCACACTCTTTGTGTTTGAGAACATTTCTTAGAATTCTTTTCGTTCTTTGTTGTCCAACTGCAGGAGAACTTTCACGTGAACTTCAAGGCTCTCTGCAGCTGGTTGGTAACTGGTGCCTTTTTGATGCTCTCACCTTGATGTTAATTTGCCTTGTCCCCTTGCTGTCAAAATGTCTCCTCACTCATTTACTAACATGAGCTCTATTTATTCAGAAAAATAGGCTCGGAAAAGTCAGGTTCTTAATAGGGCTTGAAACTTGTTGGTCAGTATATACGAAAAAATAATTTTCCATAAACTAGAAATGGATCCTTCATAACTTTGGCAGTTTTTAACCACTGAGCCGAAAAAAGATATACAATTATAACAATTTTTAACACAAACCGTCTGACCTTCATAAAAATACACTTGTCGCAAAAAAAAACAAAAACATGTACTAAAAAAAAGACAACTTAAACAATTAGACATTTATTCAAAACTAACATTTTTAAAGTAGTAAAAATAAATTTTTTATAAGTTTCCTTATTGTTTCCATTTTCTCTAAAACTTCGTCGTAGCTCATATGTTCAGTCCATTGTATTCTCAGCATCCTCCTACAGAACCATATTTATGCTGCCTGGAATCTATTCTTCATTGAGAAGATTGTTCAGCATTCAATGCCATATAGCAGGACCGACATTAGATAAGAATTCAGTACTCTTTTCTTTGTTTGTAACAAAGTTTGTTTTTTTTTTCAGTTTCTTAATACTTTCTTAATTTTTGAAAAGCATCTTCCGCTATCCCAATCCGCCTTCGGCTTTTGGTGTCACCTTTTCCGTCCAGATGTGAAATAACAAAAAAATTATTTACATCTCTATCTATAAAAGGCAGGATGTGTGTGTGTGTGTGTGTGTGTGTGTGTGTGTGTGTGTGTGTGTGTAACGAATGCACGGCCGCATTTTTCGACGGATTTGCACCAAAATTTACATGCACATGCTCCAAGTTATAGGGAAGGCCAAGACTGACTGTGCATTTCCCAACTCCCATCGATAGTGGAAATAATCGATTTTTTCATACTTCTACGGCAGTTTTCATGTAGTTTGCGGCCATTTTGTACTGGCCAGAGTGAGAGCCTATAGCTGGCTGCCACGAATAGGCAGAAAGATTCTATTGGCCAGCGTGAGAGCCAACAGCTGACTGACACGAATGTTAACTACCATGCAAAAAAATCGATAGCTGCATTCATCACAAGTGGGAAAAATTTAAATCTGCATAGCACTTTACTCCATTTGGCTCATTAGCTTGCTTAAACTCAACGTTGATTCTGATTCCGCAGAACTGGGTTGGATGTGAAAAAGTATTTGTTGTTAACATTCTTTTTTCCAGTTACGAGTCATTTCTTAAATCTGATCGTTTTGTGATCATTTTGTTTAGTTCTTTTTTCGTAACAGATTTAATGTTTAGTATAGAGCTTAGAAAAATTTGCAGTGTGAGATAGGCAAGAAGTAATTCATGTAGCAACATCAGCACGGCAAAGGGCACTCCTTTAAAGGCAAGGAAGGGCAAAAATATTTTAAGTCAAGTGATAGCGATTGCTGTATGATTCGTACGATTTTTGAATCAAGCACGGGCAACGCCGGGCCATGCTGCTAGTAATAGATATATTTTTGTCTCGTTATTTTAAAGGAAGAATAATTAAATATAACGAAATGGATGTCATTCGATCATTGATAACTAGACTGTAAAGGAAATCGACATTGCAGTAGTGTGGCTACAGAGGTGCAGGTGATACGCCCCGGGGGACATTTTTATGTTGGCGGCACTTTTGGATCTACTGTATAAACCTGTATTGAAATACGTGTAAAAGTGGTTTTAATGTCGGAGCACTACTCCCAGTTAAATGAACTTTTCGATTTCGAGTAACTTAACCTATGGCATAGGGTATTTAATCGATTGTTATCTTGAACGACCAATAAACATTATCCAGTGATGAGTGATTTATGCAGTGCTGTTTTATCATTGTTGACAATGGGAAACCTGTGAACGAACCCAGGGTACTTTTTTTTAATACCGCTGTGTATGAGAGACACATCTTGGTTATTATCATATAAGTTTCAGTTATTTTTTCCTTGACAGATGTGCGTTCGAAGGTATATATTTACACTATTTTTCGTCTTTTGAGTATATTAATTGTTTATATATATATATATATATATATATATATATATATATATATATATATGTTTATAAAAAAACGATTGATAAGTAACTGCAGTTATATATATATTGTTTAAATGTTATTTTTTATGGATACACTTATTTGAATAAACGCTCTGTTTTTTAATTAAACACTATTAATTATATTTACCGGCCTAAATGTTCGAGAAATTTCGGAGAAAATATGCGTTCTCCGACAGGAATCGAACCTGCATCCTATAAAGAACCACCATTAAACCTGGCATGCTTTGACCGTTCAGCCACAGAGAACTTCCGGTTAAGCAGATCTCGAATTACTGCTTTTAAACACACACCTTCGCCGATCTTTCAGGATCTATTATATTGATCCGAATTCGTAAGCTAACGTAAACGATGCCAACATATCATAGGAAATGGTTTTCCACAGTTTTGAGTTTTTATACCTTGCAATGAATGAACTAATGGTAATAAATGGAATATTCAGACTGTCTGAGATTTTCCTGTAACTTTTACCTTCTTTCCAGAGCTTAACAATCAGTTCTTTTTGCGAATTTGTCAATTCTTTACCTCTTGCCATGATAATCTTACAGAATGTTCTGCTTGCATGTTTTAGTCTAAAATAAATACTGATAATATTATTGGAATATTCTAGAATATTCTACTTGAATAATCTCAAGTATTAAAGCAATTTAAAAGTGTTAAAAACTGACATTTGCATTGTACGAATACTTTTCTACTCATTAAAATGGATAAATGGGATTTATTTTTGTTAAATCAATTTTTTTTTTCTGTTTTCTATACATATTTAGTTATGAAATGTATGTTTATTCATTAGTTGGAAATACAAAAAAATAAAAATTTGTATGTGCACGAATATTTGTTTCCCCCCACTATATATATATTAGGGTTATGATTTTTTACTTTTCGTAAAATAATTCATTTCCGGTATCATAATTCAATGAACTTTTGTTAAAAAATAATGAAGAAGGGTTTAATTAAGTTCATTTTAAAAAAAAATTGTTACCCCAACGCGAAATTTCTGAAATCGCATATAAGTGGAGTAGTACTATGAATTTCTGGAACCTTCAAGAACTTCCTGGAGACTCCTAGAACTTTATGGAACCTTCAAGAACTTGTTTTTGTTTACTTGTAAGTTTGTATGTAATGCTATTAAATGCGTTATAAAATACATAATAACTATCCAATTGCATCCATGTCACCATGACTGGTTTTAAAGGTTAAATGTCGATCTAATTTATATTTCTAAAGGAAGAAAATGTTGTTTTTTTTATTTTAAAACAGTGCGATACCATGAATTTTCAGGTTTGTGTCACTTATGGAGTATAGTGTGAGAGGTGAAATTGTAAGCTTGGGTTGGGATTGATTGTTAAGTATAGTTTTAGTTTAAGTCTGTTGAACTTGTGTTGGAAATCGGTTGAGGAAGACTTTGAACTGACTTCCGCTGCATCAGAGAGTGAGCGAAAATCGGAATGGGTTCATAGCATAAACAGGAAGTGCATCCGGTGGATAAAACGCACAGGTGTCCTGAGCCTTGAATAAACAGAGCGCACAGGTGTACTGAGCGGAAAGAAATGCGTGTTTGCGTGTGAGCATGCCGGAAGAGGCGTGACCGCACGAAGTTGCGTGGCCACATGGCCAGAAGAGGTATGACCACAAGATGTTGTGTAGGCGACATACCGGAAGAAGGCGTAAGTCACGTGAAGTTGTGTGTGTGTTCAAATGTTATAAAAACGGTCCAACTCTTGGCCTGAGAGAGAGGCTGGCTAGAGGTTCACCGAAGATCTGTATCCGCCAATTCCTGTGTGCGCAATACTAACCTCTTTGATTCTCCTTCACTTTACTCGTCACCTTATTTGAGTCCGGCTGCAATATACAACATTTGAGTATTGTTTCCATTTGATAAAGGAATTATTCGTTGAAATGGGTGACACAAAACAAATCTTTACAGGACAGGTTTGTTTTGATCAGGGACATGACACACATTCAGATGGAGGTGACGATGACAGCTGTGATGATCAGGTCAAATGACGGTGAGATTCCGGAACATGGAAAATGTTCCAATGTAGGTGGATATGAGTGATGCGAAGCCACTATTTTGATTGGCCCGCCAATGAGAGAAGGGCTGGAATGGAGCTTTTGTCTCCCCTCCGATGCTTACGACACAGGGCTATTATTTTGATTGGACCACCAACTGAGTAGGAAGAGACAATATCATCAACAATTGTTTTTCTCTTAACTTTTCTTTTTCCTTTACTAGTATCACTGCTAGCTTTCTTTAGAGCCATGACTGGGGACTAATTAAGAGAAAGAAAAGAAAGGCACAGTACAATAAAATTGGAAAAGAAAAGCACAGCACAACACAGGAATCTATACAAAATGGCGGTCGACTAAGAAATGATTCTGTTCGGGTTAACCCGATTCAGCTTTGTTTGGCAATGTTGTTCGAGAACCGAAATTTTGTTTGATAATTGAGGCATTTTCATCTCAAATATTCTGTTCAAAAACCGATTTGTTTGACATGTGAGACGTTCGAGAACCGAGGTTGCTCTCTCTCTCTCTCTCTCTCTCTCTCTCTCTTAATTATCTTGACTTGCTCTTTTCTTTCTTTTGTTATTATTGTCTATATTGGAAACTTTGTTAATTCTGTTTGTTGGGCATTTCTGCCAATTGCATTTAACCATGACCTATTACTTTCTGCACTTGTTCAATTTTTAATGACATTAAATGGCATATTGCCCAGGCGTTGTTCGCATATTAATTGGACAGTCATGTATTTGTTAATTCATTGAAGTTAATTGTGCTTGAGTCTGGGTGAAAAACTAAGCTCTTGAATCTTCTTTTTCCAGTCAAACAAAATCCTCCTCACTTGTAATAATAACAAAACACAATCTTAATTTTGGGTTCTCCTGAATTTGGTGTTGAAATATAATTAAAAAAAAACTGATCAACGGTAAATGTAATTGTGGTTTTGTTACTTACAGTAGAATAAGCGGACACGAAGTATAATTGACAAAATTCTCAAAAAACAAAATTCCCAATTTCTTCTTCTATGAAGTTAAGCAACGTCAAGTCTAGTCAGTACCTAGATAGGTGACCGCTTAGGAATAACAGCTGCTGTAAACGTGAATGTATGGTTGGTGTAATGGATAATGACTCAGAATTGTTAATGCAAAATCAGTCTTGGCATTCCCGCTAACTTAGAGCATGTGCATGTAAATTTTGGTGCAAATCCATCAAAAATTGCAGCCATGCATTCGTTACACACGCACACATACACACACACACACACACCCTGCCTTTTTATATATATATATATATATATATTGGTCTTGTTGGTTTTCTTTACACTTCTTTATGGTGGATTCAATCTCTCAGTCCGCCATGTTCTCGTAGTGGACCTTCTTCCGGCAGTAATAAATGCACATGTTCCTAATTTAACATGTAAAGCCACGATACGCTACAATGTAATTAATACTATTTGATTAAAAACAGAGCATTGACTTAAAATAAGAAATTCATATACAGATGTCCTCAAGGACATATGGCACAGTGGATAAAGGCGTTAGTTAGATCCGGTGATAGGACTCAAAGGGTGTATGTTCAATACCCGGCTAAGTTGGTGGAGAACTTGGAGAGGGGAATTAACATGATAACTGATAATGGACATCCATTAGACATGGCACGTGGAACTAGAACAGTCTACCCCAGAGAGCAAAATAAAGGGTTCAGTTCGATATTCCAACCACCTGAAGAAGGCTGGAGTGTACAACGGCTGAAATGTTGTGATAAATATGGCAACAAACAGGAGGACAATAGTCTAATATACACTATTTACATTATTTAATGTAAATAGTGTACATAACACCTCATCTCAGAAATATAGACTGATACTCAAATAAGTGTATCCATAAAAAAAAAAAACACAAACAGAAAAAATATTAATATATATATGTATATACTAACTTAAATGCAACCTTCTCAGGTGGCATTTAAGCTACCTACTGCAGAGGGCTCTTGCTAGGGCCTTCATCCCAATAGGTAGAGAGGAGTAGATGCAATAGGTAACACTAAATTACTGAACTCAAAATTGATTGTTGCATTTAAGCATTGTATTAATATTTAAGCTTACCGTTTAAAAGTTCCACAATAATTCTACTGCCACCACTTAATTAAAAGACAATTTGATGTCCTTACTTTCCATACAAATAATTATTTTGATTTCATGAGTGACTTTTGCTAGATTTTGCAATTAATTTTGATTATTCCAAAATTTATTTCCAAGTTATAAAAATTGTTATCATACAAAAAAATTTGTGATAAAAATTCACATTAAAAAATTGCTGGAAACAATCACAATAATGAAATCTTGGGAATCCAAAATTTCATGATAGCGGGTCTGTATATTAAAAAATAATACAATAAACTAGGTTTGTTTATTACATTTTCTTTTGAGTGGAGAGTATAAAAAATTATATAATTTAATATGTAAAATTATATAAAAATAACTAAAGGGTAAATTATAACTATTACAATAGACAAGGTTTGTTTATTACACTTTCTTTTGGGGGGAGAGTAAAAACAAGTATATAATTTAAAATGTAAAATTATATAAAAAATAATTAAAGGGTAAATAAAAAAAATAATGCAATAGAATAGATTTATTTATTAAATTTCTTTTGGGGGAAAGTATAAAAAATTATATAATTTAAAATGTAAAATTATATAAAAAATAATTAAATGGTAAATAAAAAAATAATACAATAGAATAGATTTATTTATTAAATTTCTTTTGGGGGAAAGTATAAAAAAATGATATAATTTAAAATGTAAAATTATATAAAAAATAATTAAAAGGTAAATAAAAAAATAATACAATAGAATAGATTTGTTCATTAAATTTCTTTTGGGGAAGAGTATAAAAAATTATATAATTTAAAATGTAAAATTATATAAAGACAATTAAATGGTAAATTAAAAAAGTAATACAATAGAATAGATTTGTTTATTACACATTCTTTTGAGCTGAATCTGTCCCAGATACCAGTCTGCTGGTTTTGAATCAAAAAACTGTAAACAAGCTTCCTTCACTTCACCAAAAGTGTTGAATTACTGGTCACAAAGTGGGTGTGCCATTAAACAGTAGGTCATAGTCAGATCAGCATCAGGACTGAATGATGAATATAGTAAAAGAATCTGAACACCATCCATCTGTTTGAACTTCTCCTTAGTCAACCTGACACCATGTGGCCTCATATTGTTTTGCTGAAACAAAGCCCAAACTCCATTGACCAAAGCAGGATGCACTTTCTTTTGTTTGTCATACATGCAGTCTAGCTGCTGGCGATACAGCTTAGCATTGATGGCGCGACTGTGTGGAACAAGCTTGAAATGAAATATTCCTAGGAAATTCTACAAGACAGAGATCAAGATATGTTGTTTTCTTTCCATTTCTTAAATGAGTCAAGTCTTTCTGGTCAATTTAATAAACAGAACTCACTTTGTTTGTAAAATGTTACCCTGTCTTCTTGGGCGTGTGATTCTAGTCTGAGGTTGAGTCTTTGACTGCTGTCAATTTGATCTGTTTTATCTGGAGTGTCTTCCTCAGGAGATAATTCATCTGTGAGGTCTTAGAATTAATATATAATTCGGCAGAGCTTCAGATCCCTCATTTCCCACCCATTAATAAGGGTATGCAAAATATTATATGAATTTTATTTAATCCTTGAATTAATCATCCATGTTAAAACAGTTTTAATGAAACAAAAAAACATATTGAAATTATTAATTCTGGAACAAAGATATAACCTGAAATAAAATAAACATGAAAGTAATTTTTTTATTTTATTCCTTAGAAATAAAGTACCATATTTGACAGCATATAAGATGTACACGTGTATAAGACATACCCCAATTTCAACAGGGCAAATCAAGAAAAAATTAGTAATTAGTAAAATTACTAAAATTATTAGTAAATGGTACAGCCTCGGCTATATTTATGAGGTATTATTTTGGTTAAACAAGCCAATTAAATGAAAAATAATAGGAAAAAAAAGAACATGGGCCTATAAAAACTTTATTATATCCAAAGGTAAGAAAACAAAATAAAAATCAAGCAATTATTACAATTAAGCAAAACAGTAAAGTTACCATTAAAATTTTATTCATCTTCAAATCCATAAAATTCGTCGTCTTTGTTATCAAAACTCTGATACTCATTTTCAACACTACTATCATTGTCGATAAATAATGCATCATATAATTCTGGCTGACTATCGCAAATTTTAAACCTACATATGGCATATAAGACACAGGGGAATTTTAAAAGATATTTTTAGTAAAAAAGTGCACCTTATATGCCGTCAAATATGGTAACTATTGTTATGCTGACTTATTTTGTCATAAATATACATTTTTATGATTATAGAAGCAGTAAAGTGGAAGTAGAAAAAAATTGTCTCTTAAAAATGTGTGATCTAGTAGCAGGGTGAGGATTAATTTTCACAATTACAATATCTAAAAAATTCTGACCAGGAAACAGATATTGACAGCTTAAAAAAAAAACAGTTTTGTTTTGCATCATGGCTTCAAGACCTCAAGATGTCAACTTAATACATGAAGGTAAAACACATTGTCACTAAAAAAAACTTTTCTAATTTGTCTCAATATATATTATATGTGTATTTTGGCAGCAATCCCTCTTTTATACAAGTTTATAATTTTCTTCCTTTCTGGAGACAAATTATGTAGAAATTGTCCAAATGATTTGCATGTCTGAAAGCTTTCAGCTATATTTTAGCCATTATCAAGGATGATTTTATTCTTATTTTTAACTGAATGTATGGCTTGTTTTATATATGTATCTTGAGTTATAGGAATGTTTTATTTTCCAAACACAGTCAGCATATTGTGGCTGTGTTCATAGTTGATATTATTGAGTGCCTGCTTTTTCTTTTTTATTAATAATAGTTCTATTATTTTAGCCATTTTTAGATATGGATAAGGCTATTATATTTGTATTATCAACAAGTATGCTGTGGATAGAGTTTGGTAGGTCTCCATGTGTATTTAAATATGATTTAATTGAGCTATGTTCAGAGAGATGTAATGTGAGTCATCTTATTAGGCATGTTGTAGTATATCCAATATAATTATGAATTTGGTTTGATTATTTATATATAATTAATACAAAATATAAAGTGTGTCAATTAATCTGGGCTCTAGAGTTTCATTGATGGATTCTTCAGCAATCACTCCACCCACTCGACAACTGACTGTTTATATTTCTCATTTTCCATTTATATATGCACTTTTCATACGTGCAAGGATAATATATTTTCCCTTTAATAGTATATGTGTGTGTATTCATGCACCCACCTGTGCACATGTGCATACATGTAGAATTCCGTAGTTATTTCTCCTTTTTGTCATTTTTCTTATCTCTTTATACTCTCTCCTTATTGATTTTTCTCTCTCTCTTTCAGTTGTAGCAATTTTGACATCAGTTTTTTCAGACATTCACTGTTCTTGTTAATTCTGACATTTGAAGTGTGTCAGAAAACCTGCAGAAACTACTTTGGTATCACCCATCACATAAAAACCTACAAGCAGCCTGAACAGAATTTATAAAGCAAGGTCAAGCTCTGCACTGAATAAATTTGTTTGCTGCAACTGTGAGTCTCTTACAGACTTCAATAGCCATTTTTATTCTCATGATAACTACAAACATGACATGTTATGTAACAACAACAGTAAAAGACATCCAACATTGCCACAACTGCACAAGAGGATGTAAGACCTTAGCAGGACTAAAATGTCACATGCATGCTGCCTATATTTTGAGGATGGATAAAGCTATGGCTTTGCTTGACATCGAATCATGGCCACCATCATCATCATTATATATATATATATGTGTGTGTGCATGTGTGTGTGTGTGTGTGTTATAAATTCTTTCCCTAAATAATTTTATATTTGAAGAACCAAAGAATCTGTACATAAAATTCATTCTGTTTTGTAGATGCTGAAGAGCATTGTGCTGAAAAATAGTTTTGGAAGATACTGAGGTGTATGTCCTGAAAAGATGGTTTTGGTAGTTGCTGAAGTGCATTATCTTGAAGAGATGGTTTTGGTAGTTGCTAAAGAACATTGTGCTGAAAAGATGGTTTTGGTAGTTTCTGAAGTGCATTGTCCTGAAAAGATGGTTTTGGTAGTTGCTGAAGAACATTGTGCTGAAAAGATGGTTTTGATAGTTGCTGAAGAACATTGTCCTGAAAAGATGATTTTGATAGTTGCTGAAGAACATTGTCCTGAAAAGATGGTTGTTTATAGTTATGATGTAATAAACTGATCTCCCAGGAATTAATATAATTAACATATTAATATAATAATTGAAAATATAATTAAAGCGTGTACTGGACATAAAATGGGGAATCTGTTTTCTATTGTTTTTAAGTAATAATCTGACCCCACTGGAATTACTACATATTGATACAATAATTGTAACAATTAAAGTTTCTACTGGACATAAAGTGGGGGACTGGTTTTCTATTGTTATTAAGTAACAAACTGATCCCTCAAGAATTACTTCTTCTTTAATATAATAATTAAAACTGTTACTTGT
The DNA here is from genome assembly GCA_903632075.3 of Acanthosepion pharaonis. Classification (NCBI taxonomy): domain Eukaryota; kingdom Metazoa; phylum Mollusca; class Cephalopoda; order Sepiida; family Sepiidae; genus Acanthosepion; species Acanthosepion pharaonis. Next base: position 206,153 of record CAHIKZ030004631.1, on the reverse strand, counting down.
CATAAAGTGGGTTATCATTTGGCTATTCTTATTAAGTAATAAACTGATGCCACAAGAATTACTACTTATTAATATAATAATTGGAAACATAATTAAAATTTCTATTGGACATAAAATGGGGGATCGTTTTTCTATTGCTATAAAGTAATAAATTGATCCACCAAGAATTATTGAATTTTAATATAATAATTGGAAATGGATATATTTAAAAACTCAGAGGGGAAATGTTTATAATAATATCAAGGATAAACTATAAGGTCCTTTTCCATGGTAACGCTTTATCTACTATTAATACTAGATTCTCCTGGTTATAAAATGGAGATCTGTTATTATTGGTATTGAGTAAAAAAACGATCATTATGGAATTACTACATCTTGTTATAATAATTGTAAAGAAATATAAGAAACTTTCCCATAATTGTAAGGATTACAAATACGATATCATTTTTACAGCATGAATTTTACTCATATATGATTCTACTGGACATAAAGTGAGGGATCAGTTTCATATTGTTATTATCTAGTAAACTAATCCCCCAACAATTACTACTTATTAATATAATAATTGGAAAGAAATATTAATGACTCATGTGTAGAAACTTTCTGTTAATAATAAGGACTTTGAATATGATGTCATTTTTAATATAAATATAAAATTATATTGACCATAAAGTGAGGGATTAGTTTTCTTTTGTTTTCCAGTAATAAACTGATCACCCAAGATTTACTAGATATTAATATAATAATTGGGGAAGTATATTTCATGACACCCATGTGAAAACTTTCTAATAATATAATATGTCATTTTCTAAGGCAAGGCAACAATTGATTTGTTTTTTATGGCTTATCAACTTTTTGCAGGTTATTTAAAGCTAGAAAATATTTCTGGATTATAATAGATTTTTGGAGATAATAATGATTTTCCAAAATAGGTCTAACTATTTAACCCATAGCTGGGGAAAAGAGATGGATTCATACCTTTCACAAGGCTCTTTGTGCAGAAGTGAATGTAACAAACCTGGCTGGAATTTGAACTTGGCTCTCAGATTTCTCATTCTGAGCCAATATCCATTACACAACAACACACTTTTTAACTGTAATATAGTCACATTATAGTTGTATAATTATATTATAGTCATATGGTCATATTATAATCATATTATAGTCATATTGTTGTTGTATAGTTATATTATACTCATATAGTCATATTATAGTCATATAGTTATATTATAATCATATTATAGTCAGTTATATCATAGTCATATGGCTATATTATAGTCATATAGTTATATTATAGTCATATTATAGTTTTATTGTTATATTATAAACATATGGTCACATTATAGTCATAAAGTTATATTATAGTCACATTATAGGTATATTGTTATATTATAAACATATGATCATATTATGTCATATTATAGCCATAAAGATATATTATAGTCATATAGTCATATTATCATATTATAATACATCTGAGTATTTAAGTGCTATTAATGGATTTTATCAAAGTAAAAATTTGAAATTTGTTCAGAGTCGATGTTTAGCATTCATTACGTAGAGTATAAATATGATATCTGTTAATAATTCAAGAGTTTTATTTCACCTGGTGAGTGGTATATCTGCAAGACTTTGAAGTATCTACTACTTGTAATAATATGTTAATAATTCAAGAGTTTTATTTCACCTGGTGAGTGGTATATCTGCAAGACTTTGAAGTCAGTCAACAGATAAGTCTACTACTTGTAATAATATGTTAATAATTCAAGAGTTTTATTTCACCAGGTGAGTGGTATATCTGCAAGATTTTGAAGTCAGTCAACAGATACGTGTACTACTTGTAATAATATGTTAATAATTCAAGAGTTTTATTTCACCTGGTGAGTGGTATATCTGCAAGACTTTGAAGTCAGTCAACAGATAAGTCTACTACTTGTAATAATATGTTAATAATTCAAGAGTTTTATTTCACCTGGTGCATGGTATATCTGCAAGACTTTGAAGTCAGTCAACAGATAAGTCTACTACTTGTAATAATATGTTAATAATTCAAGAGTTTTATTTCACCTGGTAAATGATATATCTGCAAGACTTTGTAGTTGGTCAAACAATAACTCATTTGTACCTCTATTAGTTTATTGACTACTTGTAATAATATAAGAACCGTAACTGAAGCACATTGTGACTATTCAGAGAAGTATTCATAATTCCTCTGAAAATAAAAATGACCATTTCAAATCTCTACACCTTGACCTCAATAAATGCGTAAACTCACAGCCAAATACATTATAGAAATTGTTCAATGTTATATATATATATCTGTCTTTTTAATCAACTTCAGTGACTCTGAGTTTAAAATAATGTGTCAATATTGATACAATCTCTGTACTCCTATCTATCATGATAACCATTTGAAAGAAATGATAAAAGTATTTATAAAGTTGTGATTCATAATTTTCTGTTGGTTTTGGTATATGAGGGCCAACAGTTTGGTTTAGAACAACCCACATATATAGTTTGATTATGGCGTTAAAGGCTTGTATAGAACCAGTCACACTTTCCAAAAGAACTGACAACAGGTAAATGGTGCAGATTGTGCCACAAATTTTCCAAACAACCTTTCTCAGGTTTGAATTCAGTTTTTCTTTTCCTAAACTGGCTGCCAACCAAGGCAAAAAACTCAGTCTTCCCTTCTAGCTAATCCATACCTGGAGGAAGATAGTCATACCTTTTCCAAGGAATGTGAATGAAACAGAATTAATTGGTATTTGAATTTGGCTTAGTGATTTAACTTTCCACTCAAATATTATAATAATAATAATAATAATAATAATAATAATAATAATAATAATATTATTATTATTTGGAGCCCTAGGACTGGTTGGAAAAGATTCCAGTAGACTAATTGAAGGGATTCCTGGAAGTCCATGCCTCAAGGAGATACAGAAAATTGTTCTGACAAGTACAGCCCACACCTTACGAAGGGCTTTATCTACGTAATCATTTTTTTTTTTTTTTGTCAGTGGAAAGTGTCATGACGACATTTCTAACCTTAGGTCCCTGGAATGTGTAAAAGCCAGAAATCAAAGAAAATAAAAATAAAAATAATAATAATAATAATATTATAATAATAATAATAATAATAATAATAATAATAAAAAAAAAATAATAATAATAATAATAATAGTAGAATCCCTCATATCTGGAATCCCACATATCCTGACATGAATTTGATGTGTATATTTGAACTCTTTGGATGATATATAACTGATTTGAAATTTCCGTTTTTCAGGAAATTTACTTTGGATAATTGCTTCTGCTTATTTCACCCTAAATGGCTTGTATTGGTGCAAAGGATGATGGGAATAAGAGGAAAAGAGCAACTTTGGAGTTATCGCAAAAAGTGGAAATTTTAAACAGACTAGACGCTGGTGAAAGTTCATTGTAACTAATGGCTGAGTTCAACATAGGAAAGACAACATTGTATGATATAAAATCTTCCAAAGAAACTATTCTCCAGTGTTCACACTGTCACAATGAAATAAAATAAATGATTGTGATGAAACCTGGAGTAAAATTGAAAAAGCTATTGAAAAGGTTCTCAGTTTTATGGAAAGAAAGCCAGCATTCAACTATGATGATTGCAACAGTGCACTCAGAGTTAAAAAGTGTCTTTTGTTTAAAAAATTTCAAGAACAAAAGCAAAACGAAATGCGGAAAAAGTTGAGAATGACATTAAAAGAGAAAGAATCATCATGCAACAAAGATTAAAAAATCCTTAAATTATTTGCTTCGAATACGTGGCATACTTAATTTAATGAATTTTCCCTCGCCTTTAGCTTATTTTGTTTACTGTAAAACATTGAAAATAAACGTTAAACCTGATTTCAGTTCTTTTATTTTAATCTAAATATAACCCCTCATATCTGGACTTTGTAACCAATTCCTCATATCTAGAAGTCCTTCTTAGTCCAGGGATTCTTCTGCAATAATAATAATAATTGGTATATTAACAGAAAATAGAAAAATAGAAATTGGTATGAACACCACCCAGACCTGCTTATGGAGATAGGACCTGTAACAATTTTATGGGACTACACAATACTCACAGACAGAACAATCAAAGCTAATCGCCCAGACACCATCATTAGAAATAGCAAACAAAAAAATTGCCTCCTTATTGATATGGCAGTCCCTGCAGACTGCAATGTATCTTGGAAGATCTTCAAAAAGCTGTAAAAATACAAGGACCTTGAAATCGAAATCTCAAAAATGTGGCACATGAGAATATCAATAATCCCTGTTGTAGTTGGAGCCCTTGGATTGATTGAAAAAGATTCCAGTAGACTCATTGAAAGGATTACTGGTAGCTGATGCCTTAAAGAAATTCAAAAAATTGTTCTCATGAGTACAGCCCACACATTATGAAGGGCTTTATCTATGTAAAATATGTTTTTGTTTTTTGGGTTTTTTTTAATTGCTCAGTGGAAAATGTCATGATGCTAATTCTAACCTTAGATCCCTGGGCAGGACCCAGAAAGAAATGAGTATACACCAGAAATCAAAAGAAATAATAATAATAATATAGTGGAATCATAAATATTCTTTAGATGTGTATATGAAATAAACTTTGTTATAGGGGGCTGTAAAAATCAAAATTGCTTTTTGATACACCCTAATAATCTGATATATTAATGCAATATATATAAATTGAGTTTTTTTTCCTGTTGCATGATCAAGGCTGTTGAAATTGAAAGTAAATATTATTCAGTCTGTATTGTATAAAACAGAAAAGAATTTTAAAAAAAGATAGCAGGAAGAAAGGACTAACCATCAATTATAAGAAGATAGAATGTATGTTTATCAGCAAGATAGGAACAGTTTAAGATGCAAGCTACAGATTAGAGTTATCTAAATCAAGCAAATATCAGGGGACTGTTTTAATACATTATTGAAAAAGTGACACTAAAATTCAAAGGTACATTGGAATAGTAAAAGATGCCTTCCAGAAACTAAACAAAGTAATAAAAAACAGGAAAATATTGTTAGAAAATATTACTAGAATCATGGACAATTTCCTCACAGATGAAGAAGACACGAGTCAACAGAAACATGGTTTTTATAGGAGTATGTTGAGAATATCATAAACCAGAGATCGGCAACTACTGGCCCCTGGCTCACATCTGGTGTGTGAAAGATTTTTGTCCAAACTGCCAACTTAACACCTGGGCATTAATTATCTGATTAATTTGTGGATAAAATGCCAGAAAAATATCTTTTGGTGTTAATCGACTTACAATATGATGAATTATTTAAATTAAAATTTAATTCCGTATCCACTGCTGACGTCTACAAGAAATATTTTTTGCCAATTGAAAAATGCAAAAATGATGGTATCATTATTTGGAAGTACATATGCTTGGGAATAACTTTTTTTAAAAATGAAATATACTAAAAGTCGTTTCAGAACAAGGTTAGGTGATGACAACCTGCATGATGTTTTGCTCCTGACATCAACAAATATTCTCCCTTGAGGTGGAGAAGTTATTGAACAATAAGCAAAAACAAGCGCCTCATTAAATAAGTTGCCATTTTTAACTGTATTTCATTTCTAGTAAGGAATTTGCATTTTTTGTTGATTGTGTTAGTTGCTATCCTGTTATTCGTGCAGTAAAATAAGGAACTAAATATTTAAATAATATAAAATTAACTTTGTTGTTTTTTTTCTTCAAACCTCCAGACCAAGACAGTCTTCTGGGCAGAATGCTCTGTGGTTGAGACAATTTATTATAGTACATTTGATATCACGTCCCTCCTCTGAGACACTGCATAGCTTTCTGCTCCACTCTACCCAAAAGGTTGTCGACCCCTGTTATAGACAGAGCATAAGGAAGTTTTCAGAAAATGGAGGCCAAAAGGATATACTTTGAATCAGAAAAAAAGAGAGTTGAAATTTTTTAGGACATATAATGATTAAAAAAAGGTTTACAGAATTTGACACGCACAAGACATAGAGAAGGCAAAAGGTGCAAAGAGAAACAATGAGTAAAACTTTCTTAACAAGATTATGTAAATGGATGGTAGATCAGGCAGTGGGATTGATTGATTAGTTTTTCATGGATTATCAACCCTTTGTGGGTTATTTAAAGCTGAAGCATATTTTAGATTGTAGGAGATTGCTTAGAGTACCCAGTGTTTCAAAGTGGTCCCCAATCTAAATACTGACCAGGATCGACAGTAGTTTATTTACAAGTTGTAATAATATCTGTTAATAATTCAAGAGATTTATTTGACCTGATGAGCAGTGTAGTTGCAAAATTTTGAAGTCGGTCAAAAGATAAGTCATTTGAACCTTTATTAATTTATTGACTACTTGTAATATTATTTGTAAATAATTCAAAATATGTTTTGACCTGATGAGTGGTATATCTGCAATACTCTGAAGTTGGTCAAAAGATAAGTCATTTGAACCTTTATTAGTTTAGTGAATACTTGTAATATTATCTGTAAATAATTCAAAATATTTTTTGACCTGATGAGTGGTATATCTGCAATACTCTGAAGTCGGTCAAAAGATAGGTCATTTGATCCTTTATTAATTTATTGAATACTTGTAATAATATAACAACGATAACTGAAGCATATTTTAGATTGTAGGCAGTTGCTTACAGTATCCAGTGTTTCCAAGTGGCCCCCAGTCTAAGTACTGACTAGAATCACCACTACTTAACTTTGGTAACTGTATGAGAGACAGTGTTTTCACCATGATTTGACCGTAAGCCAGGGATTGGGAAGCATAGTAAAAATGTAAACATTGCTTAGAGTCACAAAAGAGAGAAATCATTTTAGTTACACTACTTATCATTGCTGAATAAACCTGACTCACATCTGTATTTTAACCAATAGGTTCAATATGGTGAAATTGGCAGCTAATATAAAAAATGACCTTCAATCTGTTGTTAAATGGGATGAGAAATTTCTATAAATACTTTCACGGTAATTGTTTTGATTAGCTTTTCTCTTTGGTATCTAGGCTTTACAAATTTAAGCACAGTACTAGATTGGCAGTTAGGTCTCATCATTTTACTGTTGAAATGGCTAGATAGAACTGTAAGTTCTATGCTAACATTTTCTTCTATCATACTTCTTGCTTGTGGAACTCTTCCAGTTTCTTGCTTTCCAGTCAACTTTGATCTTCAAAAATTTAAATGTAATTTTTTATCTTCTTAATACCTGTTCTTTTATTGCTTTCTTAATAATGTTTTTTTTTTTCTCAGACTCTTTCATTCTCAGTAATCCTTTGTGTCTTAGTGATTCTATCACCTTGCTTGGGGTGAAATGATTAAAAAAAAAATAAAATTAGTTTGTCAGTTCCAATACCATGGTTCCATAACTAATACCATAGTTATATATAATTGACTGATTGATTTTTACATCTTATCAACACTTTATGGCTTATTTAAAACTGGAACATATTTTGTATTGTAAGAATAATTCTTTTTTAGCGAGTGAATATTGCATAAACAATTTTTGAGAATAACAATAAATTGTCAAGATACAAGTTTCCCTATTTAACTCATAGTTAAGGAAGTTTTTTTTTTTTATAAAGCTTAGTGTAGCTCAAAGTCAAATGTATGGGGTTCCCAATGAGGACTGAATTTACAACTACAGTAAATTGTCTTTGAGATAATCTTAGCCATAATTAATCCCTGACAAGGGGATGTTACTCACAAATTAACAGGGCACTTGTTAATTTAGATTCTGTTGATAATGATCTACACATAGCATAGTGGAATTAGTGTGCTGAGTTTAAATTCCAGACAAAGCTGTTGTATTTACTTTCGCACAAATACCCTTGGAAAATTATGGATCCATCTCTTTCCTCAGCTAGGAATTAATAACAAGAAAAAATGGGTTCTATCTTTGGTTAGCAACCAGTTCAGGAGATGAACAATTCAGAATTCAAAACTGATTGTTCAAGGGGCTAACAACTCTTTATCATAAAAACCTACTTGCTACAGACACCACAGCAACAACACCCAATATAGTGAATCTGTGGCTCTATATTCTACAGGAGACTCCCCAAAGTTGACATAATAGGTGACAGTTACAAAACACTTGATTGTACCAAGTATAGATATTTATTATTTGTTCTTAAGTATTTTTTATGAATCTGTCCATAGTGTATTGGTTATCAATGTCGAAAGTGGAATTGGTGGATTAAATTCAAATTCACTTTCACACAAATAACTTGGTAAATTTGCAGATAATGCCCCAGGGAACAATTTAAAAAAAATCATTATTCCTGTTGTAAAAAAGCCTGATTATTAGAAAAAATAGCAATAAAAATTGAGGAAAGGAATTGAGTCTTAGTTGGGTCCTGGATACATCCTGCTTGATTTCTGTTCCTGAAGTCAATCCCTTGCCATACTGAGCACCTTCACAGATTACTGACTAAGATTGGCAATATCTCCTAAACAGTAGAATTTCCTCAATTTTTGTTGCTATTTTTGTAATAATCAGGCTTTTCTTACACCAGGAATAATGCATTTTTTTTAAAAATTGGTCACTGGAGTATTATCTGCAAATTTACCAATAACTTCTCTTCCTCAAGCTAATAAATTAATTGCAGAGCAAACTGGGCTTCAGGCTTTGGTTGGCAACCAATCGAGGTGAAGGACAACTCTGAATTCAAAACTAACTGGAAATGGGGCTAGCATCTCTATTCCATAAAAAACTTACTTGCTATGGAAATCACAACTGCAATGGCTGGCATGGTGAGTCTGTGGCTCTATATACCAGAATGATGTCTACAGGGCTTACATATATACATACATATAATGTTATTGATCCTGACCTGACATCTGGACTTCCCACCACAGTAACATGGCTTCCCTCTGTCTTTTGTACAAATATTCTCATGGCAGTTGTTCTAATGAGATCTCCTCTTTGGTACCCTAACTGCATGAATTTAAGCATACTACAAGATTGGTAACTAGGTCTCACTGTTTTACTGTTAAAATAACTAGATATGACTTCTACTTTAACAGTTTTTTTTCTTACCTGCTGAACTCAACTCTTTTCTAGTTTCTTACTTACCTACAATCTTCAAATTTTTAAATACAGCATCAATCGCCATCTTCCTGAAACCTTGCATCATAGTAGCATTATTGCCTTGCTTGGGGTGAAATTATAAAAACAAAAAAAACTAAAACAAAAGACACTGTTCTGTTGACTCTGCCAGTGATTTTCATATATGTCACACATCAGTAGAATTGTAGAAGATAATTAAAAAGAAAAGATAAATTAAAATTATTTAAATAAATTTGTTTGAAATTTAAGAAATTAAATTAAATACTTTTCAACTTTAATATATGCAAAACATTCAAAGAAAGAATCCTTACAGAGTTTGACAATAGCAAAGTCTACTTTGTCAGATTAGCACTCTTAAACCAAGAATCCAGAAGGTTAGACATGTGATGAAACATATCAAGAAACTGATTAAATTTATTTATTATAATCTCATTGTCAATTAACAAATAAAATATACTTTTAACTTATGTATTAAAGCTGCTAAAAGCAAAAGCGATATGGAATAATTATACAATTGCATGATTGTTGGTTTTATGAAGGCAATATTTATTGGTTCTTGGTGAAATAGTTAAAGCTATCAAATTATGAACGTTCGTATAAATTTGAGAATAAAATGCTAATTTAAAAATAAATAATAGAACTAGATGTTACAGAATATTTACAAAATATTTTAAAATTAAATATAGATCTTGAACGAATTGTGCAAGCAATCATGAAAGATTTTTTTTTTAATTTCCGTTTGAGAAAAAGCATAACAGTCGCCATGTTTTAAAATTGCAAAATGCACTTTTTTTTTTTTTAAATTTTAGAAACAATATTTCTTCAGGTGAAACATTTAGATTATTTATCAGAACTGCAAGTAAAATATCTTGATCCGATATTGATGACATAAGAGACGGGAAAGGAAAAGACGTAGTGGTGTAAAACAGAGTGGCCATTATTGTTAATAGATTTGCAAACCGGAAGCCAACTCAGTCTTATGTAGTAACATCACGGCTGCATGGAATTTAGTCGCTGGTCTCTTTGACGGTAAGTTTTATTGGTGTTTTCCTCGTGTTTTTTGGTCTTTTTGTAAGTCCCAGTTCCGCTTTAGAAGTATGTGTTACACTTGGAATAATTACAAACAAGCTGGGAGGTGTTTTTAACGACGATCACGTAGGCCGATCGTATGAATTTGCTGCGAATAGCAAAGCGCTAGACGGCTTCAATATGGCGGCGCCTTTTTCTGTTTTACTATGTGTTTTATTATCGTTCGTCTTCGTTCGTCTTGCCTTCCCCCGACTCGATATAACCACACAGAATTAATACTGCATCGCTACCTTCACCGACAGACATGGCCTTGTCGCGTAGACCCGCTTTAACATAGCAAGAATTTCAAATAGATCTCGCTTTCTTTTGGTTCTTTATATAAACATACTCCGTTCCACACAAATGGCGAACGATCCAACGAAGGTATTTGTTTTTTTTTTCTTCCTTCTTTTTCTCTTGGTTTATAACTGGAAAAGAAAAACAAAAATCTCCCATTCCTTTTTTTTCGCTTTACTTACAGCTAATATTTACTTGTTTTTTGTTTGTTTGTTTTTTAAATGCATGCTTAGCTATTTTGACTGTTTTCTAGAATTCTTTATTTTTATTAGTTCCCCGCCATTTCTTCCTTGTGTAGAACAAAGGCGGTAAAAACATGATCATGCCGAATTTGTGTCTGTTGTTTCTCTTCCTTATTTAAGTCTATTTATTACTGCTTATATTAATATTCTGTTCGCTCGTTCTTTGTTTAATCTCTGATCGTTACAAAATCTTGCAGAGTTACCGATTTTTATACATCTTCGCTCTTATTTTCGTTCTCTGAGAAAATGGCGAGCTTGTCATTGATTCTTCGCTAACCTATTTTTTCTTGTATTTTCTCCGACACTGCAATTTGGTGTCCTTCATTTGTGATATTTTAAATGCTTATTAAATTTAAATGTTTAAATGCATTGTTTATTTTATAAATTAGAAAATGTTTAACACGATTCTCTCTCTCTCTTTTTTTTTCTTTTTTTGAACAAAGCATTTTTATTCTTTCTTTGGTTCTTTCCAAGAAAAAAAAAACAACATAAGTCTTTTTATATAATATTTAAATCTCTCTTTGTGATCGACTTTATTTACTGTTTTTACCACAAAATGCAAGAATTATTTTTAATTCACGGCATCTGTTTCCAATTTTTATTTTATTTTTAAAAACACATTGAGGACGATTGACCTAAAAAGAAAAAGACCTTCGTCATAATTGCGTACAATGTTTTGTTTCGAAGATGTAGAACTGTTTCGTTTGTTTTAAGAAGACTGTGCCTTTGTAGACATTATTTATCCTTGTTTATTTTTGTACAGATAATTAATAATCGTTGGAAGGCTGATTTATTTTAAGCCTCTTCCATTGCCTGGTTATGTCGTTTAAATGTTTTAAATTTCATTTTCCAAATCGTAGTCCAGATTGGTATTTTTGCTATCATAAACATTTGTTTCTCGAAAGACATGTTTTTTGTTTACTTATGAAAGCTATATTTACCTAATTTAGACTTTAAGGTAGCCCTATTTAATACTTTAGATTTAATTATACTTAAATTTTAGTTTGATTACTTTTCTCATTGGTTGCATTGTCTTCTTAAAACATGAAACCAAAAACTTGCTTGTCTTTGCATTGATGTCTCTCTTTGAGCTTTTTTGTTTGTTTTTCTTTTTAGGTATAACAACTTAGCTTTTACTTCATTGTATTACTTATCTTGAAAGCACTTTGCTTTGGACTTGTGGTTATTAAACAAGTCTTGTGACGCATTACTACAATAATTATGCAATTGCATGCTGATTGGTTAAAAAAAGGGGCAATGCTTATTGGTCAAAATAAAGGCAATGCTCATTAACTATTCAAGCAAGAAACTATCAAATTATGGATGTCTCTATAAATAATAAATTGATGTTTTTTTTATTATTTTCTTTTAATATTAGAAATGAATGTTCTAGAGTGTTGAAAAATATTTTTGAAATATAAATTTTGAATTGATAATTATAATAATAAAATTCTTTTTCTTAAATTTATGTTTGAGAAGAAAACCTTTCAGTCACATGCTTTAAGATTACAAAAGACACTTTTTGGTTTTAATTTAAAAAAATAGTACCTTTCATCTGAAACACTTAGATTATTTATCAGAGCTGCAAAAAAGATGATTTTTAGCAGAATCTTTACATGTGTGATCTTTTACCAGATTAAGCAAATTTTAAAAATCATAATGGATCTTTAAGAGAAAATATGGCAAACTTAGACTTAGATGCCTGCAAAAAAAAAATGAAGTGTCTAAAAGACAATTTTTCCATTGGCATCAAGCTACCTTCTGTTCTTGGCAAAGTTTATAAAGTGATTGTTAGAATTGTAATAGAAACTAAACATGATGGAAGTGAATTTGTACATCTTTTTCTTTTTGTTCTTGAGAATTTAGCAAAAATATTAAACATTATTCATTTATTAGATTGTTCATTTAAAAAAAATTATTTTATATTTACAACATTTTAAAAACTAATACAATTAAAACCAATGCAATATTTATGATTTATCAATTTATAAAGAAATAAATATGAAAATTTTTTTATTAATAACTGTATGAACATTTACCAAATTATTAAAATATGTGAACCAACTATAAGTAAATACTTATCATTTTATAAAGTTTGAATGAATTGGTAATTAGCTGATGTTTCACCAACCATACCAATAAACAATATAATAAATAAATAGTTTTTATTATTTTTGTGGTAAATTCTCAAGAACAAAGAAAATGTATAAATTCACTTTCATATGTTTAGGTTTTATTACAATTCTAATCATCACATTTTTAAACATTGCCAAAGAGTGAAAGTAGTTAAAATATTATTGATATTAATGGCAAAAACATCCTTTTGATACTTCACCTTTTTTTTTTTTTTTTTTTTTTTTTTTTTTTTCCTGTGGACATGAAGATACAAATATTATAAGATAGACTACCAAGTTGGATGGCCAGTATCTGTTTTGTCCTTTGTTACTTTATACTATTTCACGGTGAGCCATGATTGTCCACATCTTGAAGGATTATAGCACATAAAAGATTAATAATTTTTATTTGCATTCATATTTCATACATTAAATGTAACAACCTACTATTTTTCTTTTTTCTAGCAAATTGAAAATAATTTGTATGGAAATAATTTAATTTTCTCAGAACTGTAATTTGTGTTTTTAAATAAGGAGCATCTTTGTTGTTGTCACAAGCTTTCGACTGTTGTGACAGTCTTCATATGTTAACATGTTTAGTAACAGAAATGATGTTTGCATATTAGATATATGTTATGAAAGTGTTTTTTTTTTTTAGTCTTTAATTTCAATACTTCTGTTTGATTTATCCTGATGGGTTTTCAAAGTTACTTGACACAAATAGTAATTTCTGAAACATAACATTTTTCTCTTTAGGTTAGAAATGATTTTGATGAAATTTTGATTTATTCCAGGCGTAAATTTAATCTACTCTAAAATATTGATTTCTACCAACTTTTGTTTTGGGTTATTTTATACATTTGCCAGAAGATTTCATTTTATTTTAAAAGTTTAATTATTATTTACTTACAACTATTATCCATGGTATGTTGTAAAAAAAAAAAAATTGCATGAGTAATCATACAGTAAATTGGTGTTTTATTAGAGATGAATATAACACAATTTTTCTAAATTTTTGAATGGATTTTAAATGATTTAATTTTTTAAAAGTTATACTTTCTACTATGTCTGGAAAATTATGAGATAAAATAAAATTTGATCATTTTAATTCAAAGTATTTTATCACCACTGGATTTCATAAAATGTGCTGATGCACATCATTGGTGATATTGTAAGCTGTAGATCATTAAGTGTTTCTGGGTATGATGATAAACTACATCCTGTAGCAAGGCCTTTGATTGGGAGGTTTTGAGGAGCATGGAACCACCTCTTAGTTGTTGTTGTTCCCTGGTCCATCCTGACCTGGGGTGGTAGCACCTGTTAGGGTCCTAACTATGGGACCCTTACAAGGTGCTACCAACCAAACTGGTGTCAAAACACTATAAAAGTATAAAAATACATTTTTCTAGCAAAAATACCAGCAACACATTTTCATAGTAAAAAAAAAATTACAGCAATAAATTTTTGTAAAAGAAATTACTAATGCTCCTGTTATGGTAATTTACCCATGCACGCATGGTCTCTCTCAGCTGGAACAGGTACTGCCTTTTGGAGAGGGAAGTTTTCAGCAGTCAGACTGAACATTCTTGCTGTAACACTCTTGTTTGTATGACTGTTTCTGGGAATATATTTGTTTAACTCAATTCCTCTTTTGTGTTTCTTATTTCTGGCCCTAACAAGGCCACAACGGCTAAGACATTTTGGTATTAAATGACCTGTAAGAAGTTGATACGCCACTAAACCAACAAACATTAGGTGTTTCTGGCCTTGCAACCTTATATGCCTTTTCTGTAGAAATCCGATTGATACTGATCAAATATTGATCTGTGTATCAGTGGTGAACCTCCAAAACTCTCCATTGGGTGCAAATAGCAATTTACTGGGCCTAACTCAGATGTGGCATAAGGCTGTAAGTATGGAGCACCCAGTGAGGATTGAACCTAATACTGTCGTAATAGAGCTAGTGAGACAACTTTGCTTGCTATTATGCCATGTTGAAGTGCTCCATGGTCTGCAAATAACTGTTTCACTAACACATAACGCACCAAAACTGGCTGAATAATTACCTGAAAATTTTGAGCTTCTTTGGTCTTATCCTTCATGAGACTTCAGATTTATCAGTGTTAAAGAATGTGTAGGCTTAACCAAAATGGCAAACTCTATTATATGAATCGAAACTTTGACCACTATCGCAGATTCTGCCATTTTGGGATAATCTATGCATTCTGTAACAACAACTTGTTCACTTTTCTATAAAATGCAGTTTATCTAAATTTAGGAAAAGAATGATATTTGTAATACACATTTTAGCAGGAGGAATTTTGTGTTTTTACTATCACTTGTCATAAATCTGGCAGCTATCTTTTTTTTCATTTATTTACTTGGATTAGCTTCGACTGAGACAGTTACATTTAATCAACATAACTGAGACCTTGTATCAAGAAATGGCCTGAGCAACAAACAGTCCTTCAAAGTATGGCCTCTTTCAAAGAGCATGATCACACCTCTTGGATCTTTTATTGTTGATCTATAGCTTACCAAATTGACTTCATTATTTAAAGTTTACCAGTTTTTAAGGTAACTTGAATTTAAATTCAATTAATAAACCATAACACCTTGCACTGTGTGTATGTATGTATGTATATATATATATATATATATATATATATATATATATATATATATATATATATATATATATTATATATATCTATATTTATTTGAATATATTATTTACATTAAAAAAAAATCACTACAAAAATAGCCATTTTGTTTCAACACTTCTGGTGTCTTCTCAATATTTGCTCTACTCTGGATTGAGCACTCTTTTAAGAATAGTATTTGTTGGTTATTGGAATTCATTTCGTATACACCAATCCTATACTTGTGTGTGTATATATGCATGCATCATTTGATTAGTGTATACATAATACTTGATTAAATTGGTAAAACATTCTTCAGTTTAACCATAGTAATTGAAAATTATTTTTTTTTTTTTTTTTTTTTTTTATAGTTACCAATTTACAAATTAGCCACACTAATTGATGTATTTGTGTGTGTGTGTATTTGTTTCTCACCATTGAGTAGCAAATGTATATATATATTCTGGGTATAAATTGTAGCGTTGCTATTTTACATCACTGTGCACTATTTTTTTTTATTTATTTAAGCTAGCTCCTGCAGAGAGCTCTTGGTTGGACTTTCATCACAATAGGTAGGAAGGATTAGATAGTAAACAAACTACAGAAGAAGTCATAGTTGATTACTACATTTAAGTATTGCATTAATATTTAACTTTACCATTTAAAAGTTCAACGATAATTCTTCTGCTGGCACTTAATTTAAAGACAATTTGATGTATGTGGGTCCCTACTTGCCATACAAACACTTATTTTTATTTCATGGGTGACTTTTCCCGGAATTCACAATTTTTAATTATTTCTAAGTTATAAAAATTGTTATTGTACAAAAAAAATTTGCTATAAAAAAAATCACATTAATGAAAACTTGGGAATCCAAATGTCATTTCAGGATTGCAGGTTGAAATCCAGCCCTGAATGTTTTTAATTTACTCATGGAGTCGACTTGATTCCAAAATGGTATATGATAAGCTACGGCCCTAGGAGTAAAGTTGAAAAAGTGTAACATGGTGACACACTGACATTAGCATTTATTTTATATATATATATATATATATATATATATATATATATATATATATATATATATATATATATATATATAATAAGTGAATATACATAATGTTCCACATTGGTAACATGGCTCAGATTTTCATGCATTTTCTGTAATCTTCTGGTATAGAGATTCTGACCGTTATCTATTGTGTTCTCATGATGAGGATTCAAAATTGTTTACAAATTTGCCTCTTTAATTTAAATCATCATCATGAGAACACGATAGATAATAGTCAGAATCTCAACACCTGAAGATTTCATAAACTGCCTGAAACTGTCATGTTATCAACATTGGATATTATGTATATTCACTAATATATACTTATAGCTCTGTTTCATAACATTGAGCACTGTATTTATAACACCTGAAGAATAAATATACTTATGTGCAAGTATTTGTGCGTGTATGTACATTTTTTTTTTTTTTATCCTACCCATTCCTATATATATATATATATATATATATATATATATATATATATATATATATATATATATATAATTATAAATTAATTGATTTAAAACACCCCTTGTCTGGATGAATGGATTTCTCCGTATCCTTGGAAACGTGAATTATGGAATTATGATTTTTTGCTGTGCCTTTAAAACCCAGTAATTTTAAAAATAAGTTACTCCAAAATTCGCTTGAGGATGAAATGGAACTAATGTCTTTAATTTAATTACAAAATTAAATTTGAAGCTTTTAGCTTCCATTTTTGAAACATGGTTAGAACTGTATAGCAAAAAGAAACATATTTTAAATTAATTAATTTATAATATTAATGCTCTGTAAATTTACATTGAGCACTATTTTGTAAAAATAAAAATATCTATAAGAACACCGGATTATATATCTTACTGTTCTTTCTTTATATATATATATATATATATATATATATATATATATTCAAAAATTAAAACATAAATGTTATAAAATCGCTACAAAAATAACCATTTTGTTTCAACACTTATGGTGTTTTATCAAGTGATGGTGTTGAATGTAGCATGAAGAGATATATGTAAAAATTTTGGTTGGGTTATTTATCAGGCTCTATGGTAGATGCATTTTTTTATCATGAATGTTTCTTGGCCTGATAGTCAAAAGGCAGATGTTATGCACTTTGACAGCACTGGTAGTATGAGTAGACAGTGTTTTATTTATTTGTAACATGTGACACTGCGAAATTTAAATTCCATCTGTTAATTATCTGCACAGATTTGTTCCTTGTACGATTATTGCTCAGGCTCTATGGTAATGGCATTTTTAATCCTGAATATCTCATTCTATTTATCATGGTCATTGACATCAACAGTACATACATTTGGCCTTACTGTAAGTGCTGCTAAAGTCTTCAATGTTTATGTAACCTTATGACCTTGCAAAAAAAAAAAAAACATCAGGTCCTTCGTATATTAATTTCACATTTTTGCCATATATATGTATGCGTGTGTGTGTGTGTACACATATTTCATAATTTCCCATTTCTGACCGAAAATGGATTCAGCACCCCAAGAAACAAAGGATTTGAGGCCCAGATCATGATTTTCTGATAAATACAAAGAATCGAAAACTGACATTTGGTGCCCAAGTATATGGTGCTAAAAGTAGGTAATGATGAATTTAATGTATGAAATAAACTGAATATATTTAAATATCTTCCCAAGAACAATTTCTTTTGATTTTGCAGATTAAAATTGTTTTAATATTTGGTAACTTAGGCTAAAAAGGAGAAAAAAATTGTCTCTGGCATTATTAGAATTTTGAAGACAAAAATGCAGGCAAGATATGAGGAAAAAAAAAAAAGGTGTTAATTTGAATTTCGTATTGTAGGGCCTCCAAAATCCACATGATGAATGTTATTTTTGCAAAAAACGATCAAGTTAAAAATGTCTTGTTTATAACATTCATTACAAGATTACAATGGCTTTCTTAGCAAAAAGAAAGAAAAAAAAACTCTTCTAAAAGTAAATGATTAAACATGTATGAGTTTTGATTAACATTAAATGATCATGACTTGACAAATATTTGCAATTAGGATAAAATTAGACTAGTTCTGAAATCCTGTTACTGTCTACATTCAGACCAGATATACCACTTGGAAGGTGGGTGGAACTTGACAAATACTTGATGGGAGTTAAGACAAAGTTAGACAAATTCTGAAATCCCAAGACTGTCTACTTTCAGACGAGATATAGCAATCGTCACTTTACAAATGTTACAAAAATGTCAAATGTCTGATTGCAAGCCCACTGTGCTAATGTCAATATGTCACCTGACTTGGTCTTCATTGGCCATAGATATGAATTGAAACATTAACATACACATCCTGGCCAAAGTGAAGTGTCACTCAATTATATAATAATGTTTTTGCAACTGTTACTGATCCTTTGCGTGTGCGTGATTGCTAGTTCTGGGTATGACTATAAAAATCTACATCCTGCAGCATGGCCTCTGGGTGATTAGAGGTTTTGGGGAGTGTGGAGACCACCTCTTAATTGCCGTTATTCCCAGATCCATGTTGAACAGGGATGGTAGCACCTGTTAGGTGTCCTAACTATGGGTAAATAGTGAACCCCCTAACAAAAAAAAAATACATTGAAAGTATAAAAATCCATTTTTATAGTAAAAATACCAGCAGTACATTTTTATATAAAAAAAGGAATTAATAGCAATACATTTTATCTGTAGTCAAAAGCATACAATTGTATTCAAAATATTTACATTTCTGCATTAAGCCATAGAGGCTGATATGCTACAAAACCAAATCAACCAACATGAAAAAAACTCTTTCATGACATTAATCTATATAATATCTTATAATTTCTTTCTATTCCAAAATATAACTTCAATAAAACTCCATCCTGGTTAAGATGATAAACTACATTCAAGAGCAAGGCCTCTGATTGAAGTCTTTGAGGAGCATGGAACCACCTCTTAATTACTGGTGTTCCCTGGTTCACCCTGACCTGGGGTGGTAGCACCTGTTAGGGTCCCAGACTCCAAACTGGGGTCAAAACACTGTGAAAATGTGAAAATAGGTTTTAATATAGCAATATTTTTGTAAAAAAAAAAAAAAAAAAGAATTACCAGCAATAAATTTTTGAAGAAAAAATTATTACCAGCAATAAATCATCACCTCTTGTAATTATGTTCACATAAACATATATGCACGAAATCTGAGTATCATTTACCATGTATTAAATTGTGAAAACAAAATAACATCTTGCTACTTCAAAGCTACCAAGAAAATTAAATTTTGACATTAAATGACCCATAAGGAGTTAAACAAATTGATCAAATCATCTGTATGTCATTTATTTGGTCAGTGTTCAAGATTAAAATATTATATCTGGGCTGTCATTAAAATCTTGTGAAATTATGTAATTTTCAACTTGTCAAGAGCAGGCCAGTAATGAATACAGAACTTAAAAATTTGTTTTACAAAAGGAAAAAAAATGATTCATAATAGTACTTTAGACTTTCTTGACATTGTGAATGGTTCTCCTGCACTTCCTCTCCTAATGGTGATTCGCCAACTGAATTTCCTTATAGGACTCTATGGCTAATATTTCTGGAACACTTTATATCCAGCCATTACTTGAAACTGACATTATATCAAAGTCCCATTTGAAGACAAATGTTGATTCCACTTGTCCAATATTATCTCCTGAAAGCCATCAGAAATAATAATTTCTGCTCTTTGTCGGAGCTAAAAACTTTATCACAACACAGAATGGCAATGTAATATCAATGACTTGACCAATGTAAAAGTTGGAGTCATAATAATATACTGCAACGCATTTGCCTTGGCACTCATTAACTGAAGGTCATCCGAGGTGGTGGTTCTTTATTACCACTGCTAAAGTTCTTTAAATACTCAGAATAACTTTACGCCTTTTCTTCTTATCTTTGTCTTAGAGGCAGAGATGATTCAGCTCATTTTATGTCATTAAGTAGTTGCAAAAAGCAGCTGCCAATTGAGATTTGCTTCCACTGGTGTTGCTCTTGATATGTAAGAGAACCTTCAGATATGCAAGTTGATCTCCCAAACCGCTGCTTGTTGTACATTTTTAATAAACATCACAGCACCACTATGTTTGATGACTGTTTGATTCTCTGTTTCTCAGCAGCTGCAGCTTCACACTTTTTTTTCCTTCCATTTTTAGCAATCCTTTCCTGTACATAAAGGTTCAGAAGTACGTGTGTTTGTCACAAATGTTTTGCATGCTTTCTGGAAATTCCAAGAATTGATTACCACTCAGTTTCTGATTTTGCTTCCAGTCACACTGTTGTCTGGTTGTGCTTGATTGAGCATGTTTGAGGTTGGTTGATGGGAAAGTGAGTCATATTGTCATTTTATTTTATTTATTTTTTTCTCAGTTCCACCTCAACTTTCAAATATTGTTAACATTTAAATTTTGAAGGTGTCTGAGAAAACTTTTTACACTTGCATAAAAGAAAAATCTCTGTTCCTTTTTTTTCTTTTTATGTGCCATGTCCTTTCATAACGTAGGTGATCATGGCTCTCCACGTCCTTCTTTTCCCTTGCAGCTCTCAACAAATTCCTTCCTTCTGCTTCCTCCCCCAGACCACATTCTGTCATCCACCTGCTCAAACTCGTCAGGTATGTCATGCGCTGTTTTCCTTTGTCTCTCTTTCCCTCTATTTGTTCTGTGAGTATCAGATTCTCCAGGCCCTCCTTCCTCATTATGTGTCCCAGAAACTTCAGCTGCCTCTTCCTGATGTTAAGCATAAGCCTTCTCCTTGTTTGCAACCTCTCTAAGATCTCATTGTTGCTCACATGTTCGGTCCATGATATCCTTAGCAACCTTTTGTAGAACCATATCTTCATTGCCTTGAGTCTCTTCTTCATTGAAGAAATTTTCCAACATTTGTTGCCGTAAAGAAGAACAGATGTCATGTAACGGCTCAGTATTCTTTTCTTTGTTACCAAAGAAATCCTGTCTTGCAATACTCTGCTAAGCTTTTGGAATGTGTCCTTGGCTATCCCAGTATGTCTACAGAACTCAGTGTCACACTTACCATCCTCTGTCAAGACGCTTCCCAGATATTTAAACTTCTGCGTCTGCTTAATTCTAGTGTTACCGACCTGCAAATTGCATTTCAGGCTCTTTTTCTTGCTGATGACCATGCGTTCTGTTACTTTAATAAAATAAAATATATATTCAGATGCAGTGGTTAACATTCTGAAAGTTTGTCATGAACCTTACCAAAAAATAACTTAAAAACTCCAAGAACATTTTTGTTGAGAGTTGCTACTTGTATAATTTAAAATATTTTCTTTCACATTGGCACAAAAATTTACACTGAATATCTATTTATTAAAAAATGTAGTTGTAATTTTTTATTGCAATTCTGAAATTCCACCAATAATGGAGTTTTCCTA
Organism: Acanthosepion pharaonis; assembly: GCA_903632075.3. NCBI lineage: Eukaryota > Metazoa > Mollusca > Cephalopoda > Sepiida > Sepiidae > Acanthosepion > Acanthosepion pharaonis. Next base: position 184,236 of record CAHIKZ030004631.1, on the reverse strand, counting down.
TTAAATGAAGATACATTTTAAGAATTGAAAAATGTAAAATTTAATACCATTCTTGAGTTGACAGGCTACTGTGTTTATGACAGCTCACAAGTTACCTTGCATAAATAAACATTATTTTCACTGTTTTAACCAAAAAATATTGTTTTTACAAAATCCAGTCAATTATTCCTCAATTTTACTAATTTACTTTGAAACAAAAGATAAATACTGGATTTTTAAATTTAATTTCTCAAGAGAGATTCTGTGAATGACCATGCCAATTTCTTTAAAATGCCTGAAAAAATTAAAACCTTATTTAAATACAAAAAAATGTTTGCTTTTTTTTTTATTACAAATTAGCTTTAGGCTTTTATCTTTCAAATAACAAAAATTAACTTCAGAGTAGACAGTTAAATTATTCAAGATGCATTTTAAAGTTTTCTTCAGAAAGTTCATAGCAATACTTTATAAATGACCATTAAAAGTTCTGTTTGAATTTTTTTATGGACAAATGAGTATGAACAAAATTTAACAAACTAAAAATGTTTATTTTGTTATTTCAGTTAATTTATTTTTAAGAAAATAAGATCAGCTGAGGCAACAATTTGAGCTGACAGTTTGTTCAAAATATTGTTTTATTCTGTTTGAAATGTTGGTTCTCAAGTTTGTTAAAAATAATTGCTTTATGCAATTCTAAAATGCATCATTAATGAAAATATAAGAAAAAATGTAAACTGTAATATCTGTCGATGAAAGTGATTTTAAAACCAGGTTCAGCTGGCAACGTTCACTCACAAGGTCAGCAATACAAATTTCAATGCATCAGACCCTGCTGTTTTGTCTGAAATAAATGCAGTATACACTGTTTTTGATTTGCATGCACCTCAAATTGTGTGGGTACAGAGATATGAAAGCAATTAATTAAAAAGACCTGGCTCTACAAGGAGCTGTAAATTTAATTTTCTTTCTTTTGTGTCAGATTTCTCTGGCATTTCATCTTCAACTTTGAAATCTTTTGTGAAAGATAGGATTCACCCACCAAATTAATGAGCATCCTTTTTATTTATGGGTCTGTTTTGATATGTGCAGAAAGATGCAACTCTGATTGCATCTAATTTGAAAAACACTACTATGAAATTGACTTTGAAAATACAGAAAATCACTGCCTATCATTGAAATATTGGCATAATTTAAAGAGACATAGAATAAAACCTAATCATCACACATGAAAAAGAATTTGATCTTTAGAAAGAGAAAGGATTTAAATTTGTTTACATACCAATTTTATCAGAATAGTTTTGAAAATAAATGAGATATCAGCAGTCGAAATGGAAGGAAATCTCACTACTTTGTCACGTGTCTACACTGAAAATTAGGGCAGTTTGGTATACTAAATTCATTGGAAAGCCAGAATCTAGAAAAGAGTTCCACAAGTAAGAAGTGTGACAGCAGAAACTGTTAGCATAGAACTTAAAAGTTACATTGAGCCAATTCAATTGATGAGACCTTTCCACCAATCTAGTACTGTGCTTAAAATCTTAACGTCTAAGCCCAAAGAGGAATATTTCTCAAAACAATTACTATGAAAATATAGAAAAAGCATGTGGCAGTTACATTAGGGTGGTTGGGAAAGTGACTGAAACCAAGGATCAGTAACATAGCAAATTCTTCTTTGTATTTTATCAAGAATCTGTAAATACTGAGTAGTTACAAAAGTGATAGCAATATTCAATATCTGAATAAATGGTAGACTTATAAATGTGTAAGATAGATTCTGTTAAGAACATTTGCCCGACACAGTGAACCAACTTTCCTAACAGCAGACCTAGCAATTGTTTCTTTAGCTAAACTGAAATGTTCATCTGTTTCCTGCCAATCTCTATTGGATATCTGCTGTCATAAAAATGGATATAAAAGTAAGGGTCTTGTTTTGAATTATGTATACATATCCCCGGCCAGTCATCTGAAAGCTAGTTTATTGGCTTTTATTTTTAAACTTTTTCAGCCATGGCTTTCTGCTCCGTAATATGACTCCGGGAAAACCATGACCTAAATGTAGAGCAATAGCTGCAGAGGCCACAGTGTGAACATTGAATGAATAAGAAGATCAGAAATGTTGTGAATATGACAATAAAGATGAAGACAACGAACAATGTAAATAGTTACAATACCTCATCTCAGAAATATAGACACATCCTGAAGAATGCCAGAGTGTACAAAGGCTGAAATGTTGTGAATATGACAATAAAGATTATCCAACAGTCCTAACAATTTAAATAGTGTAAACGGTTACAGTACCTCATCTCAGAAATATAGACAGATACTGAAGAATATTTATTTCATAAACATGTTATTGGTGTGTGTTTTGTTTTGTTTTTTTTGTTTTTTTTTAATCATGCTACTAATAACTATAAATGATAAAAAAAAATTAAAAAACAAAACACAAAAAAGAAATAATGCTTCGATTTTGGGATAGTTAAAAAAAACAAATTTCAGGATGGCTCCAGGACTATGATGAAAAAGTTAGTTCCTGTCATCATACTTATTATAAAACCCAGGTTGTGTGTGTGTGTCTGTACATTTATATATTGGATCGAATTTCCCACATTTTTCAACCGAATTCAACAAAACTTCACAGGACTACATAAAATTACCTTGCGGTGGTTCTGACAGCACCAAAAATTGGAAAAACACAATTGTTTTTGCACGAAATCAACTTGAAAACATGATTAAGAGGCATCGCGAGAATGAAAGGGGGACAACTCACATCGAGTTATACTTATAAAACCCAGGTTGGTTGTGTGTGTGTGTTCGTTTATATATGGGATCGGATTTCCTACATTTTTCAACCGATTTCAACAAAACTTCACTTTTTTGGCAGGTGTTGTTTCTTATTATCTTGCACACTTTTTTCTTTATATTTACATTCAGAATGCTTTAAAAATTCCATTTACAAGACAATTGTTTATAATAAAATTCTATTCAATCGATAGACTCATAACGATTGAAAACAATGTTTTTGTTTCAGTTTGGGTTTGACCAATTATTAAAAAAAAAAACACTTAAGACATGCGTGTCTGTCAACCTTAAACAATAATCTTTGTCAATTTTATTTTTCAGTCTTTATGATGGTCGATACTTGATCTATCTCTTACTGTTACATCCCCGGGCAATGCCGGGCTCTACTGCTAGTGATAATTACAGTGCTAATGAGTTTATGACCATATCACATTGAAACACCAGTTCTTGCATGGTTACTGAAGTTAAGCAATGTTGAGCTTGATCATTCTCTAGATGGGTGACTGCTAATAAGTAATAAACTTGACCAGATCTTATATTTGGAGGAGAGATATTACATTGTATATGAAAGTTTAGATTCTATATTAGGTGTTTCTCCATTCATCCTTTTATACTCACACAATGTTCCAAAATCATTTTTGTGTAATTTTTCAGGAAAATCATAATTTTATTCATTGATTAGGCTAGGAAACCTGAAAAAGTTTAAAAATAAAAGCCAATAAACTGGCTTTCAGATGACTGGCTGGGGGTGGGGATATGGAAACATAATTCAAAACAAGACCCTTACTTTTATATCCATTTTTATGACAGCAGATATCCAATTTACAATGTGACTTATAGCCATATCATGTTGAAACACCACTCCCCGTACGACCATTGAAGTTAAGCAACACTGAAACTAGTCAGTACATAGATGTGTGACCGCTTAGGAATACCAGGTGCTGCAAGCATGGATGTGTGGGCGGTGTAATGGATAATGGTTTGGAATTATTAATTGAAGAGCCAAGTTCCAATTCCAGTTGGGTTTGTTATATTTATTTACATGTAAATACCCTTGAGAAAGGTATGAATCCACCTGTTCTTCCCCACCAACTGTAGGTTAATTAGTAAAACTTGTATAAGTAAACCATTATCACAAAAAAAAATTCATAACTTTTAACTAACCTACAAAAGGTTAAGCCATAGAAAACAAATCAATCAATGAAATGCCTTTTAGATTTATTTACATTTTCTGGAATATAAATGCACAGAAACTAATGTGACCACAAAGTGAGGGATCAGTTTATACATTGGTTGTAATACAGAATTAGTCCTCCATTTTATATTCACATTATAATTTCTTGTTTATCAAATTCTGATTAGGTATGAATTTACATTTTCTCCCATCAACTAGATTTATTTTATTTGCATGAGAGATGTTATATTGAATATGATGAGAAAGTTTCTAATCTACAATGTCTGTTACACAATGTTCCATAATGATTTAATTTCAGTGGGAATTATCAGCAAAATTTATTCAGCAATTAAACTGGGAATGCTGACATAAACATTAATTTCTTTATTCTTCCTGAATCATTTGATTATAACCTAAAACTTTCTGGAGGCCAAATATATGTAAATTCGAATCTTGCTGCTAATTTATTCTCAATTTCTAATTTACACTGCTTGTTGAGGATCTGAATTGTTTTGATGCAGAGCAATTAAAATATGAAAGTGAATAAAAGTTAAATATTAATGGATGACAATGCTTCATCTAATAACAATAAAATTCAAGATATGTTCTCCAAATAACCTGAACTGGAATTTAATTTTGTTAATTCTGTAAGCCTGTTGATAGCCATTAAATATAGATCTGTTTTTACCATTAAATTTAACATTGGCATTGACTATGTTATTGATGATGACTATCAGTTTGTTTATATGAGGAACAGAATGTACAAGAGACTTGTTAGCCAGCTTGTTAGTGAGATAATTAGAGAACATCTTAAAGCCATGATTTCAAAACCTTAAAGAAAGTAGAAATTAGCCCAGATATAACAGTAAATGTGTAGTCCTAGGTATGACGATAAACTACATCTGGCAGCAAGGCCTCTGATCAGGAGATTGGAGGTTTTGAGGAGTATGGAAACACCTCTTAACTGCTGTTGTTCCCAGGGTGGTAGCACTTGTTAGGGCCCAAGCTGTCAGCAAATAAGGAACCTCCCAAACACTATGAAAGTATAAAAATGCCAGCAATACATTATTATATTAAAAACAATTACCAACAATACATTTTTATAGCAGAATGACCAACAATACATTTTATCTGGATTTGAAGCCATAAAACCGTGTTAAAAATATTTAGATTCCGGTGTTAAATAACCCATAGAGGTTGATGTGCTGCTAAACAAAATCAAAAAATCAACATGAAAGAACTTTTTCATGACATTAATCCATATAATATCCTTCAATTTATAAAATAAACTGTTTTCCAAAGTATGACTTCAACAAAGAACACATTTTTCTTTTTTTAAAAAATATTACATATCACTACCTCTTGTAATTATGTTTTCACATGTATATGAACAAAAGCTGAGTATCATCTACCATATATTCAATTGTGAAAGCAGAATAACATTCATATTTTTATTACTTGAAAGCTTCCAAGAAAATTACATTTTGGCATTAAAGGTATTGATATGCTGTTAAACAAAAAAAAACAATCAATCAAAAGCGGGTCCTATTTTCTTTAAGGATTTGAAATTGTAATTTTTATGCATTTTGGAATGACCTCATAGACAGTTTAGATTAATTTTTCTTTCTGGGCCAGATTTTATATGCACTGAAACTTGCTTGTCATCTGAGTAAATCATTAGTTTCTCCTCGTTTACTAATTAATTCTTGAGTGTCAGATTATATAACCAGCATCATTTCTATACAACAATTAATACACTTAACATATCTGTGTACTAACGAAGAACTGATTAAAACTCCAGCTTTTTTTTTCTATTGTCATGTTTAAAACACTTAAAAAACTTTCAATCTTCATTGTTGATCATTTTGAGGAGAGTCCTTATCATTCCAAGAATAGTACAGATACTTGAACTCTTTATCTTTGATGGTCCTACTACATTTTGGCAGATCCATTCTATGATTGATTGTTTTTTTTTTTATTATTTAAAGCCAAAAATTTTTAGATTGTTAAAATTTTTTAAAATAAGAAAATACTTTTAGATTTGCTAAAAATATTTTTCTAAAATAATCTATTTCTATCTGATAAAAGTCTCTATCTAATCCCCATCTATCTATATATCTATCTATCCATCTATCTATCTATCTATATCTCTCTATCTCTATCTCTATATCTATCTCTATCTATCTCTCCCTATCTATCTCTCCCTATCTATCTATCTCTATCTATCTATCTATCTATCTATCTATCTATCTATCTATCTCTATCTCTATCTCTATATATATTTGATCTATCCTATCTATCTATCTCTATCTATCTATCTATCTATCTATCTATTAATCTATCTATCTCATCTATCTATCTCTATCTATCTATCTCTATCTATCTATCTCTATCTATCTATCTCTAATCTCTATCTATCTATCTCTATCTATCTATCTATCTATCATCTATCTATCTCTATCTATCTATCTATTCTTCTATCATTTTATCTATCTCTATCTATCTATCTCTATTTAATCTCTATCTATCTATATTTTGATGAATTTGTTTTTTAAAAATTTTTCTTTCATTTTAACTGTCGGATTTTTATCCATTTATATCATTTACTTGCTTATATATATATATATATATATATATATATATATATATATATATATATAAACTAAAAATTAAGGGACAAAATTTTAAAACCTAATATTTGTTAGAAATAACAACTGTGAAAAGCTGAAATTTTTTTCACAACTGGTAGTCGTTTTCTCAATTTTGTCCCTTACTTTTGGACGATCTTATTTTGAAAATAAATAAATAAATAATTGTTATAATTCTTTTTCTATCCTTTGCAAATGATTCAAATTTTAGTATGTTATTATGGATGATAATGACTACCAGTTGTCAAATTTTCAGCTTTTCACAGTTGTTATTTCTAACAAATATTAGGTTTTAAAATTTTGTCCCTTAGTTTTGGACGCTACTATATATATATATATATATATATATATATATATATATTTTAAAATGTCGTAATGGAAAATGGCGTGTTATTCAGGCTAGCATGCTCATCTTTGTTGTTCATATTTCCAACATTTCAGCCATTGTACTCTTTGACCAGCTTCAGGTATCTATTGCTGTACCTAGTATTTTACTTAGAATTTTGAACTGAACCCTTTATTCAATCTATGGAGATAGATTGTCCTCTTTCCATGATTGGGGTATATTTTTCTCTGTTCATCCTTATCAATTTTATTCATTTGATGTCTTTTTCTGTTCCTTCCACTGAAACACAGTATGTGAATTTTCATCGCTACCAGATTGAACTCGAAACTGCCATAGACTTGGATGCATTTTAATCCACAATGTCCTGTGTCTCTTTGAACAGGCACCTGAAGAAGGTTGAAGTATTAGTATAATGATCAAAGTGAGAATAATTGTCCAAATAGCAAAACCTAAATATTTTGACAAAAATGGTACAAAGTAAAATTCAGAACATTCAAATTTCCTTCATATTGGACTTGGGTTGGAAAATTGTGCTTTGTGAAACTGTCGTGAGCCTGTTTTTAAATTATGGCTTCTTATCTGGGCTCAAAAGCTGCCCCTTTTATATCCCCCTACTCCTGCCACCAAGTAGGCTGTTCATGTTTAAACAATAATTATTTTCAAGTTTACCTGAATAATTCTTACAAGGAATTGGGTTGTTATTAAATAATTGTCTGTAGCATCACTTGTAAATAATGCTTGATGCTTAAGTGATCTCCCTCTGTATATACACACACATACACACACATAAAATTTGTCACTATTCTGATATGTTCAGCACCTCAACTCTGGAGTTTAGTCGACAAACTGTTTTGCAATTGTTCTGTTGACTTGTCAGGACATATCAGCAATCGACTTCAGATTCTTTCATTTTTGTTATTTTTATATTAAGGTAAAAATTAATTTATGTACCAGTTATTGTTGTGGGGGTGATTTTTTTTTTTTTTTTTTGTGTGTGTGTATATATATATATATATAATGTTGGGGGTTACTTTACTTTTTCATACTTTTCTTATCTCCTTACACTCTCTCCTTGTTCCTTTTCTTTCTTTTGGCTCAGAGTTAAAAAATAATGTCATTTCTGGTGTCACAAATGCGACTTTTGGGGTTTTTAGGATAATTTGGGGATTTTTCTTAAGTTGTGGTTAGTTAATAAATATAGGTATATATATTTTTTATTTATTTTTTTATTTAAATGATATATAGGAGCAGCAGATCATTATTCAAACATGTTGTTAAATATAACAGGCAACGAATGTCTATTATATTTTATCATGAGCCTTCCCAAGCATCGTATAATGGCTTTAGTTTCAAGAGAAAATAAACAGAAAACTGTTCAATATTTGGATATTTCTTTATTATATTAGTTGTCGATCTAAGCTTTCAGCTCACATGAGCCATCATCAGAGTTATTATGTAGACATTACAATAGAGATGTTCACCGAAAACTAAAGCCATTATACAATGCTTGGAAAGGCTCATGATAAAACAATAGACATTTGTTGCCTGTTATATTTAACAAAATGTGTGTGTGTGCGCGCGCGCGCGAGTTCAAAAGTTTGACAGAAGAGTGAAAAAAAATGAAAAAGAGCTCTAAGAGGCATTGAAAAAAAAAAATGGAATCAATTATCAAACTTAAATTTTGAGAAACTTTTGCAACAGATGTCAAAAATTTGTGTTGCAGTAATCAAGGCTAACAAAGGATATTTTGACAAGAGCAAGATTTAGTCATGAAATGTTTTTTTTTTTTTTTTTTTTTTTTTTGTCATAATAAAAAAATCATGTCTCACTTTTTTTTTTTTTTTTTTTTTTTTTAAACCATGTATAATATTTTTCTCTTTATTACTTTTATATAGCATTTGATTATAGTGGTGAAGAATTGTGCAGAAATAACTGCATTTTGGGGAAAAACCAAATACAGAGAACTGGTACACAAACAACCCTCCTCAATTTTGATTTCAGAGTTGTTTTTCTCTTAGACTGGTTGGCAACCAAATTCAAAGAGCCCTGTCTACCTTACTATTTAACACATAGCTAGAGGGAGTCTAAGAGTTGGATTTGTGCCTTTCCCAATGACATTTGCACATAAGTGAATGATAAACTCTACTGGAATTTGAACATGGCTCTCTGCCTTCTCACTCCAAGCTGTTTATCCATTACACCACCCAGACATCCACATATATAAAGTTCAACAGCAAGAATTCCTGTCTTTCATATTTTATTGTGTTTTTCCAATTCTAAAATAAGATGTACCTCCAGATTAAAATTGTGAATCAAGTGTTTAAAGTTCATCTTCTATTCAAGTACTCTTGACTATCTCAGTCATTATCAAGGATGTAGCCAACAAAATCTTGTCTGACAGCAACCAATTTTTGATCATGACTGGGACATTTGCAAATACTTGAACAGAACGGCAAAATATGAATGCTGGTAAGGTTTTCCAATATTTTTCCTGATTGGCATCTTATTGAAAATTGAAAAAATACAATAGAAAAAAAAAATTAAACCTTGTCAGTTGAATTTAATAAAACTTGTTTTAATGTCTCCTTTCTTAAAAGAAATGCTCCTTTCTCAAGCCAACATATTTATACATGAACATAAATTTGTAAAAGATTTTAAAAGAAAACAGTTTATTTTTATAAAAATACATGTCAAACAAGAACATTAATTTACTTTCATTTAATATACCAAAATATTTACATAGCATCATAATTTACTTTTCCTTTTACAAAAACAAATTTAACAGTATTTGGTGAGGTACATACTATACAGCCATTGAAAAAAATATGTAGTTTACAATTAATTGTAGTGCAGGGTACTGGACTCTTATATGTTAATGTAAAAAAAAAAAAAAAATCTTGCCAGAAAAGCCATTGAATTCCAAAGTAAGTTATTTATACCTAAATTGACAGATAATTTACAGGAATTGGTTTTGTCTGAACAAATTTTCTGATAGGTCTTTAAAAATGTTAATTTATACTTATTAAAAAAATTTATTTTGCTAAAAGCAGAATAAAAATTTTGATAATTTTTTTTTTTTTTTTTTTTTACTTTATTTTAGTTAAAAAAGAAAGTCTCCATGTTCAGTCAAACAAAAAACACCCTGACTATATATATATATATATATATATATATATATATATATATATATATATATATATATATTATGTTATATCGTGTATATTGCTAAGTAAGCATTCAACTTCCGTTCTAGTTGTTGTCCATTTATCATATGAGCTACCTGCTCATATGCAAATTATACTAATTTGCATATCACTACATCTCCCTATAACAGAGGGGCCTTATGCCGCGAGTACTTCTTGTATTTCTTCTTGTGCCCTCCTGAACATCTTCCTTTATCTCTCTCCTTTCCCTTGGAGATCTAGATCTATCACGTCTTTCCCTATAATCGAATTGTTCCTCTTGCATACTGTGGTCTTTCTCTTCTAACTTGTCCCATTCTACTTCTTCCTCCTCTAACTCATCCCTCTCTACTTCTTCCTCCACAGTTTCATTCTGCATTAACTCTTCTGTTACGTCAATAATGGGCATCTCTGAAGGCATTTCCTCATCCGATTCTTCTCCTTGGGATCTTATTTGGTCAGCATGAGCTAGAATACTGTTCCCATTTTCTTTATTTAATATTGCAGTATTATGTCCTTTCTGTATAATAAATTCGGCTGACTCGGGTTGCATATTCCTGTTTCTTTTGTACCACATCTTTTGATTTGTGGCATATGACATAGTCAAAGGGGACCTTAATTGTCTGCCCATTAAGGCAGATGAACTTTCCGGCTTGCCTGCATGTGGAATTGTTCTATAACTTAATAGTAGTCTTGGTAGAAAAGCATCGACTTCCTCCTTCTGTTGCGAGCATGCTTTTATGCCCTTCTTTACCGTCTGGACCATCCTTTCCGCTATTCCATTACTTTGAGGGTGGTAGGGAGGGGTCTTGTAAGGTCTGCATCCTATTTTTCTTAACCATTCATGCAAATCAGCATCCACAAATTCTGGTGCGTTATCAGTCACCAATGTCCTCGGTGTCCCATTCCTCGAAAATATTACTCTTAATATTTGTTTTACGGTAGTACTTTTTTTATCAGGTACTCTCACCACTTCAGGCCAACCTGAATATGCGTCTACTAATATTAATAATAGTCCTATCCCATTGACATAGGCATGATCCATGTGTACTCTGCTCCATGGTTCTACTTCTTGGGGCCATACATGTATTTTCTTTTTGCTTAAAATTCCTAAGTTCTGTGCATTTTTTGCATCTTCTTACATAGTCTTCTACGTCTCTTGAGTACCCCGCCACCAAGCTTCCAATTTTAATCTTCTTTATGTAGCTGCCACTCCACAATGTACGTCATCGTGTACACTTTTTTATAACCTGTCTCCTCTGTGTTTCTGGGGGAACTACCAAGTCTCCCTTACATATTATCCTGTTTTCTATAGTCATTCTATGTCTAATTTCTTTGAATGGTCTTTCAGCCATTGAACAATTTCCCCAGTGATTCTGTTTTATCCTCGACATTATTCTATTTAACACTGGGTCATTTGTAGTTTCAGTAGCCATATTATCTACAGATATTACATCGGTTTTTACAAGGTGCAAGAATGTGTCTTCAAATTCCTCGTCGTTTTTGTCCTTCTCCTCTCTATAAAACCTCAATCTAGATAAGGCATCAACGTGCGGTATCGTATTCCCTTTAACATATTCAATGTCAAAGTCAAACGCCATCAGTCTAATCGCCCAACGTAATATTCTGGACATTGTAACTTTCGGTAGCTCTTTTCTTGGGTTGAAAATAAATTCCAGTGGTCTGTGATCACTTTTCAACAAGAATTTTTTTTCCCATCAAAAACTGTCTTGCTCTATCCATTGTCCACACTATGGCTAGTGCCTCCCTTTCTATATTCGAATAATTGTGTTCAGTTGTTAATCTCCTCGATAAGTACATTATGGGATGCCCATCTTGTGACAAAATACCAGGTATGGACTGCTCACTAGCGTCAGTAGTTAGTTATGTCCTTCTTAGGGTCAAAAATTTGTACTATTGGCTTTTTTTTTGCCAGAATCTGTTTTAAGTTTTCAAAGGCTTTCTGTTGGTGTTCTAACCAAATGAATTCCACTTTTTTTTTTTAAACTTAGCAAATGGTTCTGTCAACTCATTATATTTTGGTACATATTTTCTATAAAATTTACCGAACCTAAGAAGGACTCCAACTCTTTTTTTTTTTTTTGTGTAGCAACTTTTAGAATTTTCTCTATTAGTACTTTATCTGGAGAGATCCTTTACTTTGATATCGAGTAACCCAAAATGATATTTCATTACTGTTGGTTACACATTTTTTTGAATTTATTGTCATACCAGCGTCTCTTAGCCGGTTCAGTATACTTTCAGTTTTTTTCTTTAAATCATCTTCATTTAAATCTCCAATACATATATCGTCTTGATAACAGATGGTATTTTCAACATTTCCTATTACTTTTCAATAGCTTTTTGAAAATTGCACTTGCCGTTTTTATGCCATACGGCATTCTTTTCCACCTTAACAGGCCTATAGATGTGTTTATAGTCGTCACTTCTTTTTAAAATTTTCATTTATCGGTATTTGGTGGTAAGCTGATTTTAGGTCTATCTTCTAAAATACTTTCATTCCAGCAAGTTTATGTAAAGCTACTTCCACATTCGGAATAGGGTACGAGTCAGCACAAACTTTATGGTTCACCCTATTTTATAATCTCCACAAATTCTCAGGTCACCATCTTTTTTTTTTTCAATACCACAATGGGTGATGCCCATTTACTTCCTCCTGGAGGGGCAGGTTCTAATAAGTCTTCCTTTATTAGCTTTTGCAATTTAGCTATTACCAACGGTAATAAATGCATTGGTATTTTTCTCGCTTCGTAGTAGGAGGGGGAAACATTTTCTTTTAATTTCAGGCTAGCATCATAATTTTTTAATTTTCCTGTTTTTTCTATTTCTATCTCATTAATCAACTTCATTGAATTTATTTTTAACACGTCATTCCCCAGTAGTCCATGCATTTTTCGGCAATTTGTAACTATAATGGGTACTATTTCATATTTTCTTTTTAGTTCTATTGAACCTTCAAAGTAACCCATAACTGCTATAATCGAGCCATCAAACTGACGTAATTGTACGTTGTTTTTTTTTTTTAAAAACGGTTTTCCCATTTTTTCCCACAAATTTCTGGGTAATATTGTGACCTCACTACCTGTGTCGATTTGCATTTCAACAATACAGTCGTTGATTTTCACTTTTATTTTTGTATCTCCATTCTTAGATCCAGTATTTTGTATATTATCCTTTTTTACATTAAAAATCTGTCTATTTTCATCCTCTACTCTTTCCACATTTTTCGTTTTACATACTTCCTTGAAGTGATTTTTTTTTTTTTTTTAAACACTTTGAACACGTCTTTCCAAAGGCTGGGCATTTTTCTTTTTTCATTTCATGAATTTTTCCACAGTACGCACAATTTTTTCTTTTTGTTTGTACCGTATATGTTTCAGCCATTATTTCTTCGTAGGATTTATTTTTATTTTGGTTGTAGGTATCTATTAATTCCTGCTGTTGTATAAATTCTATACACATATTCAAAGGCATGTTTGTAAGTTGTAACTGTTCCATTAACTTGTATCTATGTGCTGAATTATGCATACCTTCAATTAATCTTAGTTGGATTAATTCTTCTTCCGTTGTCTGCTCTCCTGTTCCTAGTTTTTCGAATTCACAGTATTTACTCGCACTTCTTAACCGGTGTAAATATTTTACTATCAGTTCATCCACTTCCTGCTTTATTGCTATAAACTTGGTCCTTTCTGCAATCACCAGTCTTTTCTTTGGCCTCATGTTTCCCTCAATAACCTGACTTATTTCTTCGAAAGCCATTTCTTCTAGTTCTCGAGGGTAAACCATTGTAGCAACCTTCATAATCGCTTCACAACCAGCTGTAGCCATGAACAAGTCAGTGATTTCATTTTCCCTCCTCTGTTTTTGTTGTCTTTCAACTTTTTACATCTTGCATTAGCAGAAAAGCAATGAATCCACGTATCTCACGTACTCTGGGTCTTCAAGGACCAAAGAGTATCCTATCGGCGATGCCATTGTTATGTCGTGTATATTGCTAAGTAAGCATTCAACTTCCGTTCTAGTTGTTGTCCATTTATCATATGAGCTACCTGCTCATATGCAAATTAGTATAATTTGGATATCACTATAATATATATATATATATATATATATATATATATATATATATATATATATATAGATTAACTGAAAAGCACTGAAATTCACAGTTCATTTGGACAGTTTTTATACATTCTGTCTAGAAAAGATTCACTTGTGCAGAATGCAAGAAAAAGTGGATAAAAAAACTTAATCTCAGTGTCTTGTCAATTATCATCAATGAAACTTGTGTAAAAAAAAAAAAGAGGAATTGCTGACCAAATATATATATATATATATATATATATATAATGTGTGTGTGAAAAAGTACTTTCTTGGCTCATTCAATTATATACAGAAAAATATTTGTCAATATGAAAGGATTATAATAAAAACAGGCAGACACGTTTTTCTGCCTAAATACACACACACACACACATTATATATATATATATATATAAGAAAATATACTGAAAAAAACAAACAAAATCCTAATATGCGATTATGCTGTTTTAATGTTTAATGTCAACATTGGACGTTTTGGTCTAATAGACCATCTTCAGGACATATTCATAAAACATAATTAACATAGACCATATACAATTCAACATGAAAAAGACGATGGACATAAAAGCAATACCAATCCAAACGGATAACTGAAATCTTTCATAAGATCAGCGTTCTGTTTAAATATGATCATGTCATAATCGCATATTAGGATTTTTGTTTGTTTTTTCAGTATATTTTCTTCATACTGTCGGATCTATATCCATATATTTTATATATATATATATATATATATATATATATATATATATATATATATTCACCTCATCTCTAGAAGGTTCAGAGTTGATTATGGCAATTCCAATGAACATATTTTAAATTTTTCCAGTGTCACTCTGGTTGAGATTGAACGGATGGTTCTTTCTCTTTGACTTGATTTCTGCATTCCACCTTCTAAAATTTGCAAGGAACAGATTTTCTCTGGATTTGAGATCATGTATTCTCAATTAAGTAAACATGTTCCTTTTTCTTCTGATAAGTGTTCTGCTGTTAAGACTAGACTACTTCGATTGTCTAATGAATATGCTTCGCTCACTGATGAGCAGGATTTTCTTGCTTGGCAAAGCGTTCATTTTGAAACTATAAAATTGTTAAAGTGAAGGAACGATGTACATATTACTAAGCCTGATAAGGGTTCTGGTATTGTCATCTTAAACAGGCAATATTATTTTGATAAAATGGCCAATATTCTGAAGGATTCCACAAAGTTTAAGATGATTGCTCCTACCAGTACGTGTGACAATACTAGCAGGGCTGAAACACAAACACAGAGATGGTTGTTCTCAGTATCCAAGAACAACCTAATTTCTAAGGAGATATCATAGGGTTAGACCTGTAGGGTCTCAACGTTCCAGAATGCCGGAGCCACATAAGGAAGGTGTAGCACTGAGACCCATCTTATCTATGGTTAGATCTGCGCAGCATGAGTTGGCCAAATGATTGGCTGAAATGCTCCAGCCAGTATCTAATGTCTTCTCAGCAGACAATATCTCAGATTCCTTCTTTTTTTTTTTCAAATTTCATTAGAAATTTAGATATTGAGTCTGAAAGCAAACTAATGGTGTCTTTTGACGTCGTCAGTTTGTATACTAATTTGCCTTTTCAAGAGACCATTAATATATATGCTGATGTTCTTTATAGAGGTAATTTAGGTCTGGCTAGCATTCCTGAAAATCTGTTTTCAGAATGCTTGTGTCTAGTGACTGAATTCAGTTTCAATGATATTATGCATGCTCAGATGGATGATGTTGCAGTGGGTAGTCCTTTGAGCCCCTATATTGGCCTATATTTTCATGGGTTATCATGAGCGACTTTTTGTTTGACAAAGTCCATAAACCCTACGTTTACATTGATGACATTTTTCAATTTTGATTCCACCAGTGATGCCTCTGATTTCTTTTTTTTTTTTTGTGGAACTCAGTTCTTTCCATCTATCCCTTCAGCTCACTATGGAGGTTGAGAGCAATGGGACATTACCCTTTCTAGATGTTCTTGTTGAATGCAAGTATGGGATTTTTTATACCAGCATCTACTGCAAAACCACATTCACAGGCTTATACACAAGTTGGAAATCTTTTGTTCCCAAAGGCTGAAAAATTGGTCTAATTTCCACCTTGGTTCATCATGCTTTGATGATCTATTCTCCTTGTTTGTTAGACAGAGAACTTTCTAGTATTCCAAAAAAAAATTTTGAAAGTAATGGATATCCTACCAATATCATCAAATACAGAATAGATGGTAAAATCAGACACTTTAAAGAACCTAGGAACTAGTTGGTGCCCAATTATTTAATGTTGCCTTGGTTTGGCAGGAAGTGTCAGTATTGTTCTGTTGTGTTCTGCTTTTCAAACGAAATCCATATTACCTTTCTTTAGTAAGGATTGTTTGTCCTATTTTTAGTAAAGTTTAGTTGTGTGTAATTATATAAGTTCAAATGCTGATGTGAAGTGGTGTACAGAAGACAAACCAATCGGAGGTTGGAAACCTAGATTACGCAATATGTAGCTGCTTATTTGCGTTCAAGTAGTCAAAGCTGTATTTTAAGAAACACTCAAGCAGTTCATGATTTATCGATTGGGCTGCATTTGTTGGATAATCCTGATTGTACCGCTGAATATGAGGACACATTTTTTTTTCCATTCTACATAGTGCTCGCTCGGTTTACCATCTCAGAGTCCTCGAGGGCTGTGTATATCAAATTCTACCAGCCGAGCCTATGCAAACAAAAGGAGCATTTCATGCATTCCTTACAGTTGATTGAGGGACTGTGAATGTCTTTTCTATTTCATAATCTTTTGGAACTTCCTATTTATGTTTATTTTTTATTTGTGAATTTATCTACAATTAAAATTTATTTTAATCGCATTCAGCCATCCTTCCTCATTCGTTGTTATTATGTGTCTTAATTGTGTTTCTATATATAAACAAATACCTTCTGAAAAAAGCGTTGACTGAAAGTATCCTAAAGGTACATTAATGATGTTTATTTTGTTCAAGTCTATGTTCATTTTGTGTGGGTACAAGTCTTTGTTTGATATATATATATATATATATATATATATATATATATATATATATATATATAATGTGTGTGATAGAAAATGTTTATCACTCTAATGTGTTTCACTTTTAATAAAATCAAATATGTAAGATTGATAAATGTTTCTGTTCATCCTTTATCCTATCATTCTGTCAGATTCTGATCCATATTTATCTTGTGTGTGTATATATATATATATATATATATATATATATATATATATATATATATATATATGTATGTGTGTGATAGAATTGTAAAAAAAAGACTAAAAACAGCCACGCCTAAAAAGTATAGACAACAAAATAGTGCTCAATACAAAATTTAAAATCGAATATGTAGAGCTAAGATATTTAAGAAAAGGCTAAAAACCAACCAGCCTCAAAACCTGGGCATCAAGCTCCTCAAAAGTAAAAAGTCTCCTCAAGCATTACAGTAAAAGGATCCTTTTGACTTTCCCTTTTCTTTTATATTATATATAATATATATATATATATATATATATATTTACCCTTTATATATATATATATATATATATATATATATATATATATATATATATATATATATATATATATATATATATATATATATATATATATATATATATATATATATATATATATATATATATATATATATATATATATATATATATATATATATATATATATATATATATATATATATATATATATATATATATATATATATATATATATATATATATATATATATAATATATTTATTTAAAAATATCTATTAAATATATTGTATTTAGGCTCTACTTTTAAAAATATGATTAAATCATTTTATTTAATAACAAAAATATCAAAGAACTTTGGATTTTTTTTTTACCTAAAATACTAAAGAACTTTCCTATTTTTTCTATATATTTTCACATACATATATATATGTTTGATCAGTAAGCCTGACATAATTATTAGCTGAATTTTTATCTGAAATTTTCCCTGTATAATGTTTGATCTATGTATGCAATTTTATTGTGAATGAGGTCGAAAAATATTTGTGTAAAATACTTTTTATTTTCGCAATTATGCTATAGACTTAATAATCTACCTAAATATGTAAGAAATGTATCATTCAGTGTATAAATCAGATTGATGATATTGAATTTCATTAGGTTTTTCTGCCTGTCGTGCTGATTTTTAGCCTGCAACGATGTGTGGGTGTCCTAATGAAAAGCAGCTCAGAATCAGTTCAAATTCCATTTAGCTTCGTTATATTTACATACATGCAAATGATCTTCTAGTTGGGGGGTTAAATAGAACTTGTATCTGAGAAAAATCCTTATCAAAAAATTGTAAATGCAATATTCACTTGAAAAAATAAAGAATACCTTTTCAGCCTTCAATATCCCACAGAGAGTTGATAAGCTGTAAAAAAAAAAAAGTTGTTTTCCATTACTCAATCAGAATTGCCCCTTACTAAACAATCTTCCTTGTTGTATATAGTCTGGAGTATGACTAAACTACTTCCAGCAGCAAGGCTTTGGATCAGGAGATAGGTTTTGAGGAGTGTCAAACCACCTCTTAATTGCTGTTGTTATCAGGTCCACCCTGACCCGGGGTCGTAGCACATGTTAAGGTCTCAGCTATGGTCAAATAGTGAGCCCCTGAACAAAAACAAAACAAAACACTATGAAAGTATAAAAATACATTTTTATATTAAAAAATTACTAACAATACATATTTATAGTAAAATTACCACCAATACACTTGTAAAGTAAAATGACTAGCAATTCATTTTATTGTAGAATTACCAATAATACATTTTGCCTGTAGTTGAAGGTATATGGTTGCATTCAAAATATATTTAATTGAAGCCATAAAATTGTGTTCACAATATTGGAATTTTGGCATTAAATAACACAGAGGTTGATATGACACTAAACAAAATCAACCAACCAAGTAATCTTTTTGTATCTGTATTATAAACAAATTACCATTTACACTACCAATTCACAGCTAGCTTTGAATTGATGATAAATCTATTACTTGACGGGCTTTTTTAGACTGTCCAAAATATACAATTATTTCGACCTTCTCAGTAGAAAACATGAATAACTTATGGAATTAAATAAATTCTTTTATGTGCTGTGTACATTCATGATGTGAGCAATAATGGCTCTTCACAACTTCCAGTCCTTTGTAGCTTTTAGTAAGCATTGTCATTTTGCTATCTCCCTTAATCCTTGTTCTGCCAACCATTTACACAAGCTTGTCAAGGATGTTATTCACTGTTTTTTCTTGCTTTCAATGTGTGTGTGTGTGTGTGTGTCAAATTCTCTAAGCCCTCTTTCCTCATTACATGTCCTAGAAATTTCAATTCCCTCTTTCTGATTCTAAGTCCTTTTTGTTTCCATTATCCTTAAAACTCACATACTTCATTCATGGTATTCTCATTTCTTCAGTAGAACAACATTTCTGTTGCTTCAAGTCTCTCCATCTGTGAGGAGATTGTCCAACATTCACTACCATATAGGATATATGATATTGTATGACAGATTTCTCTTTGTTTCTGACAAAATTTTCCTGTTTCTTAACCTTTACCATGCTGGAGGTGAAAATTGTCAGCATGGAATTCTCTCCATTTGCACATTATAGGCACATTCTGTCACCTCAAGACACTTTTCAACTGTTATTTCTGGTATTTTAAGCTGGAAAATGCCTACTACTGCTCTTGAAACTTCCATTTACTGATGCCATTTTGAATTCTTCTCAACTCTACACAAGGTTTAACATCAATAAAACCCGTGATAATATTTTCACAGTTTTTTGTAAACGAAAATGACCACATCAACATCCAACAAAGCCTTTATTCAGGAGTTTTTCTTTGATTAGGACTCTGATGATGATTCTGAAGGCTTTACTCAAATGGATATTGATGGGGAAGTGGTTGAAGCTGATAACCATGCATCACTATGTGAAGGAGAATGTAGATGACCACTCGTGGCTACTATCATCCATGGCTAACTAATTTTATGGATGTTACTAGCAACCATTGATATACCTGATAGCCTTTCTGAAGGTGAAATATTTTATCTATTTATAAATGATAAAATAATGACTATATTTGTCAACAAGACAAATAAAAATGCTAATCAGATGAAAGAAAGACCAAACAAATGCTGGTGTCTTCTCATATGTAAACACAAGGAAGCAAATTACTTTTTGATGAAATGAAAACCTTCTTTGCCATTTTGCTTCCTATTGCACCCCAGAACTCTACAAGGTGTAATAAAAGTTAATGTATGTTAAATTGGTAATGTATTTGGTTTTTATTTTGTGTTTCCATTTTTTTTTTTGTTTTCAGTGTCAAAACATGAATGCAAAACGTAATGCATTACATCAAAATATTACTCATCCATTCTTTTGTTAGTATACAAAAAATAAAATCTATACAAGCAATACAAAGAAAATTAGAACAATTTTAAAATGGTTGGTGTTTGTTTTTGAGCCCTTAAAAAAATGAAGTGGCAGTGGGGACAATTCTAGAAAGAAATTATTGGGGTAAAGTTTAATATTTCACTTAGTTTTTCGAAGGTATCTTTTGCTATTTTAATGTGTATTTGGATTTGCATTTTTTGTTCTCTAAAACAATTCCTATCATCATCACAGCCATTTTTTTTTTTTTTTTTTTTTTTTAAATCCAGGACCAGAATTAATCTTGCACAAAGCAAAGTATGTTCTGCCTGACAGAGGATCTTGGCTTACTTCTCCACATACATCTGTCACTAGCAACAGCTAGTTCTCAGCCCAATTTTTCCCTGTCCTTCTGAAATATCATCCCTCCCAAGTCATCCTAGGCTGTCCTCTTCCTCTGCTTGCTTCCCTCAACTGTCAATTCACTGACCAGTTGGATTGATACCTCAAAATTTACTGCACTCACTATGGCCAACTTAGTGTAATCTACGGCTGCAGAGCAGTGACTCAAATTGGTCAAGGCCTAGCTACACAAGAAGCCAGTCTGACCTGACCTTGTCCTCAGCGGATACACATCCAGCATATCATAACTCTGTTATTCTGCTGAAGGCAGTTGATGTCTGCCATCAGCAGGGCCAATATCTTTCTGGCTTGCATCATGGCACTGTGAATGAAGCTGTTGTACACACAGCATGGAAATTTAAAGCTTGGTCTTGGTGTCCCCAATTTGTAGTTCATATTTTCGTCTGTCCTTTTTTACTGACAACTATACACTGTGTTTTCTTTAGTAAATTAAATTTTTATAAATTCCAATGAGTATATAGCAGAATGAGAATATGTCAAGCTTTTCAAATTGAGTTAAAACTCTATATCTTTTTAAATCTATATTCCTTTTCTATGTGCTACCTCACTTTAGAACATTGACTATCATGGCTCTCCACAATTTCCTGTCCTTTGTAGCTCTTAATAAATTTTGTCTTTTTGTTATCTCTTTGAAACCTTGTTCTGTCATCTATTTATTCAAGCTTGCTAGGTAGATTGTGTTGTTTTCTTCTATCTCTCTTGCCTTCAATCTGTCTTGTGAGTATCAGATTTCCTAAACCCTCTTTCCTCATTATGTGCTCGAGAAATTTCAGCTGTCTATTCAAATGTTAAGGATAATTCTCCAATCCTCCCAACTTTCTCTAAAACTCTTTACTTTTATTTCTTTAAAATGCCATACTTCTTTTAGGTTTAAGCAATAATGACTTTCACAGATTCCTTTTCTTTATTAGTTTTGAAATTCCATGAATTTTGGGGGAAAGATAGTTGAGTTTTTTCCCCCCCTGTTGCCTTTTCCACAGTTTGGAATTCAAATTTTTTCTTCTCTTAGACTGGTTATAAACCAAGGCTAGAAAGCTCAGTCTACCCTGCTAGTTAACCCATACCTGGAGGGAGAAGAGGTGTATTCATGCCTTTCCCCACAGGAGTATTAGTGCAAAAATGAATACAGTAAACTAGTCTGCAATTTGAACTTGGCTTACTAATTTCACTTTACATGCCAATATCAGCTGCCCTATCCACATATCTCAATTAGCATAGCATATACAACGATATCCTGTTGAAACATTGGTTCACATACAATCACCGAAGTTAAGCAACATCAAGCCTGGTCAGTACCTAGATGGGGACCGCTTGAGAATACAAGGTGCTGTAAGCTTGGATGTGCAGGTGATGTAATGGATAATGAGAATCAGAGTTGGAAATTTGAGAGCTCCAATTCCAATCATGTTTATCATATTGACTTATATGCAAATGGCCTTGGGAAAGGTAAGAATTTACCTGTTCTCTTCCCAGCTATGTGTTAATTGTATCAGTAATTCATTATTATCTTCAAAAAAATTCTCAGTGTTGATAAGCCATAAAAATCGGTTAGCATAATACCCATGAAAAATGCGTGATTATATTTGGATGGGCATGGTGTCTCTTATTTGTGATTCTAGCTTAAAATCCATGTCACTTCTCAGCAGTTTATCTGTACAGCTCATACAAGGTCTCTGTCTCACAACATATATCAGAGGGTGCTTAAAAGCTAACCCCCACCTCCCCAAAAAAATCTGATGTCCTAGCCTTTTATAAGATTTTGGGTTGAGGAGTGTTAATAACTGTTTTCTTCTCTTGCACTTCTCGTTTATGGAACTCTTTTTCAGCTCTTTGCTTCCCAGTCAACTTTGATCTTCAAAATCTTCAATGCAATGTCAATCATTATCTTATGTCTTCTTAATTCCTGTTCTTTTATTATTCTCTTTTCTTAACGGTATTATTTTATTTTTTGTTTCTCATATTCTCTAACACTTGGTAACCTCTTGTGTCTTAGTGGCTTTATTGCTTTGCTTGGAGTGAAATGATTACCCACATCCATGTTTATTATTGATGTTAATAATGAAGTAATCAATCAATATTACAACTTGTTCAATTTTTTAAATTTCAGAATTTAAATATTTGATCATTTTTAACACGTAGACAAGTGAATTAAAATGTTTAAACCTGAAATGTTGAAAGTCATTTTTTTTTTTTTTTTTTTTTTTAAGAATAACTTAACACTAGAAAAACCAGTTTGTGGCAAGTGAGTAAATCTATTTTTTATCACATTAGACAAGCAAAAAATCCAGTTTCTAAATTATCAAAAATGTAACCTGCTTTTATTAATACTTACTGGTTTAGAACTAAATCACTGTATCAATTTATCAGGTATTTTACCTACCCTGACGGAAACAGCACAATCTCTTACTCTCCCAATGTCAACTGTAGCAAATACTGTTAGGTAAAATATTAGAATATTGTAAAGCTTCTTCACAACTGTCATCATCATCATCATCATCCCAAAACTGTGATGAGAGTGTTTTCAGGGCTTACTTTTGGTAACCCTTTTTACACAGTCAACTTTCTTCACTGCATAATGACATGACACTGCCTTATTATTCATGGAAAATAGCTATTTATGTCTTGACCAACTCCTGCTGAATAAATTTCAACTTGAGAGATGATTTTTCTAGAGGATACAAAATTTAATTATTGTAGTGAAAATATGTTAAAATGAAGAGCAAGAAATATATATATATATATATATATATATATATATATATATATATATATATAATATATATATATATATATATATATATATATATATATAATATATATTATATATATATATATATATATATATATATAATTTAAATAAAAAACAGACACTTTATACAATTTTATTTCACCAAAATCCTTTTAAAGGATTTCGGATCATCAGGTAACACTTCCAACAATGAAATGAGAAGAAAAATGTGATTAGAAATTGATGGGTAGTGTAATTTTTGTAATTAAACAGAGAGGGTGAAGGTGGTGGCTAAAGAGACAATACAAAATATAGGGAGGGTTAAATTTACATCTCTCTTAAATAAGCCTTAAATTGGGGTAGGAGGAGTGACCTAACCATGACCTATTTGTGTGGTAAAAGAAAAAGGAAGTGATATATAGGAATAGTGAGGAAAGGAAATAAAGTAAAGGGAAAAAGTGGGAAAAAGCAGACGTATCCAAAAGAGTTTTATTGCAAAGAGGGAGGGGGAGAGGGAAGTGAATCGAAAGAAAGAAAAAAAAATTCTTCATAACTTAAATAAATATATATATATATATATATATATCTGTTTATATATTATTTTTATAAGTAGAAAATATAAATAATTTGATTTTATATATAGAAATTGTATGACAAAGTGGAAAAACCTTGTCATAAATTTGCCCAATACTGTTCTTGATATATAAAAATATGTATCGTTTTCTCATATATACACAAAAAAAATATGGTACCTCCAAAAATTTGGTGGAAAGGAGGATACCTTGATGAAGAAAGCCCTAGACTTGATAAAAGCAAAGTTTTATCATCAAAATATTTGTTATTATTAAGAGGAAAGACCAAAGTATTTTTTGATTAATCTCATTAAACTTTTAATCTTTTCTAACAATTTTTTGGATAAAAATCTTGTTTTTCTTGTATCAATGGTGGGCCAAAGATTACTCTGTATGTTTTAGTGCTTTTTTTGTTGTAAAAAAAAAAACACACTCTTTGGAAATTTATGCAAAAATCAAATAATTGTTGGGTTTTAATTAAATTTTCAGGACTTATTCACAAATGAATGAAATTATTTTTGAATTTTTAGAAAATCTTGGTAAAAAGAATTTTTTTATACATCTGTTACCTGATTTACTTAATTTTAAGAAGGTTTAAGAAATTAAAATTCCACCCTCTGAATATTTTTTTTATATATTAGTTCAAAGCAGTACTAATTTGAGAATTTAAATCCTTTATGGTGGAGTAATGGATAGTAGCTCGGATTGAGGAATCGGAGAGCAGAGTTTGAATTCCAGTTGAATCCATTACCTGCTAATATCCTTAAGAAAGGTATGAATCCATTTTTTCTCCACCCAGCTATGAGTAAATAGCAGGACAGACTTGGATGGCAACTGGTCTACCGCAGAAAGAAATGGCAACCTACTGCAGGAAAAAAATTTGCCTCATCAGTCATGTATCGAAAGATACATGATCGCCTACGGGTGTATCGCATGGCACATAACTGACTCTGGAGAATTTAAATCAATTTTTTTTGTCAAACAGAAACACCATTTACCAAAAATCTGCTTTGAATTGTATAACAAAAAATGCAATAAAACTATCCCATTATTTAATTAGAAAAGTTTTTAATTGCTTTTATAAATAAGATATATTAAGGTCACTAATGTCTTTTAAATTTTTTTTTTTTTTTTTTTTTTTTTTTTTTGCTGTATCATGAATTTTTACAAGGATTGTTTACATTTTTATTTTTAAATTTTAATTAGAATAATTTAAGTTTTAAATCTTTTAAAATTCTATATTAATTTCACCCTTTTAGATTATATTATTAAGTAAAAACTATTATAAACTAATCATAAATTGAAACACTTAGTACAAATCATCTTTTTAAAAAGAATTCTGAATTTTTTTTTTTTTTATGTGTATAAATGTGCCAATTTTTGTAAGTACAATCAACCATACACAACATTATCAGAAAATAAGAGCGATAACTATAGCAAATTTACAGCTCAAAATATTTAAAATTCAGTAAAACATTAGAGAATATTTTCTTAAAGTTTTAAAATTATTGAGTACTTAAAAATTATATATAAAATGTGCTCACTTTAATTCAATATCTTCTTTAATACCTAAAGTTCCTATAGAACAACATTAGATAAATATCAATCTGTCAACACCTTAAATATACGGCTACTGTTGGGTTAAAAAAAAAATGCATTTCTGTAATATTTTAAACTTAAAGTAAATAATAGTTGTAATAATAATCTGATTAAACTTTAAGATCAACTAAATATTCCTCAAATATTTTCAGAAAAGTATATTTTATTTTTGGAAGATGTTTTGAAGATGTTTTTACTAAAGAGAATTTACATTGCAATGAAAGATGACTAAAAAGGCTGCTAATCAGCTATTTTAACAAAAAAAAAAATATCAAATTAATTTTTGAAATACAGCCAAGTATTTTGCTCATTGGAAATATTAAATTTAATCTATTAACTTGAAATTAAAACTAAAATAAAAGCTTCAAGAAAGAATTTTCATTTTAAACCTTAGGTATTGCATTTTCTGTGGTAGTACCTAGGTTTGAGCTTTTAAAAAAGTGACTAAATTAAAAAAATTTTTATGAACTTTTTAATGCTTATAAAGTGACTATTAAAATATGAGTAAATAATTCAGTCTTTTAAAATCACAACAGTATTTTGTTAACATGCTTAATCCTCAACATTAATATTATGGGGTTTTGAAACACCCCCTTTAATATATTATAGATATATCAGTTGTTAATTTTCTTGTTAAATGCGGTCTTAAGCTTTCTTTCTGGTTTTTATAAAATAATAAAAAAAATCTTATGTGATTTTATTTTTTAATATTGAGGCCAATATTAAAAGAGAAAAAAAAGTGTATTAATATAGTAATTTACTAAGCATAGCTTAGATGTGGCACAAGGCTGAAAGCATGGAGCATCAAATAACAATGTTTTTGACAAAACTTTGTTTTTAAGTTTGGGGTATTTTTTCATCATGGTATACTAATATATATATATATATATATTATTATTATTTTTTTTTTTTTTTTTTTTTAGTGAATTTGTGGAGGTAGCTACTTTTGAATTGTGTGTTTTACCATTAAACCACAGAAATCATTACAATAAATCGAGGCTCAATCTAAGAAATGCACATCACTTGTTGGGATCTAAAACCGACTGGACTTAAAAAGTGGTGTTTTTATGTTTTACATTCCAAGCCATAAACAAATGAGTTACTGTGATCTTTGCATACATTTCTAGCTCAATTATTACAGTCTTTATGATCACATACTTTTAATTCACCCTAATATTATGACTAAAACCAGAAACTCTTTGTCGTTACTTAACAGAAGTATTCAGAAAGTTACTTGGTCAATCATGAAAATTGGCCTTGCCATTATCTAAATATTAAGGAAAACATTTTGGGAGAGTGGTCAACTAACCTGGTAGTTCAGTTTATTAGTTAAGAAATCGATCCCTCATTTTAAGTCCATATTTTATATTAATCTTGTATTAATACTCGTTTTGGGATTTTGTGGTGCAATGGTGTTATACCTGACATACCTATTCTATTATTAATAGACTCTCCCATACATAATAAGTAGTAGCAGTAGTAGTGGTCGCCAGTTCGGCTCAGTGGTGTTGAGCGAGTCTGTCAATATCGGACATTGAAGTACCAACCATCACAACTAGATTTGCCGTGTCATTAACTCTTATTTCAAGTTCCTAACGTTTTGTACGTCGAACCTAATTTAGGACGACTTATTGAAATACAAGCCTCCACTGTGAAAACTACTCTACAACAAATGGTTAGCAAGCTGGTCTTGTTAGATCAATTGACTAGTGAGTTTGCACCTCATTGAGTGCTCCATACATTCTGTCTTGTGCTATGCTTATTAAATTGCTATATTAATACTCGTTTATAGTCATATGCTTTAATTCACCCAAATATTAGGACTAAAACCAAAAACTCCTTGTAGTTAGTTGTGAGAGGTATTCAGGTATCATATTCTTGGCTAATCATGAAAATTTATCTTGCCACTTGTAAAATATTAAGGAAAAACATTTTGTGGGTGTGTTAAAAAACCTCACGATACTACTCAAGGGTTTATGTGCAGGTGAATTTATTTAAAACGAGTTTTTGTCTGTTTTGATGGTTAAATACTAGATCCAAAACGCTGATCTCTATTCTGAAAACAAAAATGGCCCTTCTTGATCAATTATGACAAGGGCATCTTGCCTTGGTTTTAAAAAAAAAAAAGTCCATCTTTCTGGGTTGCTTTTAAGTTTTTGCAAACATTTCTTGAAAAAGACAGTTTTAATTTTTGCTTTTAAAAAAAAGGTTAATAGATAAGTTTTCAAAGCGGAAAGTTTTTGGGGAAAATAAACGTCTTTCAAAATGAACCCCATATAACATTTAAATAGGTCCCTTCAGTAAAGTAGGTCCATAACCTAATGATGGAAAAAGCATTTATTTTTCACAACAGATATTTATTTATGAACGTAATCTCCTTTCTTGTCAGTGCACTAAATTTAGGATTTATCACAGATCAAACCTACAGTGGATATTTAAGATTTAAAATTCAGCTGTCAGGTTACAGACTTATTGATCTAGCATCCTGTTGCTATGTCATTCAGGAATATCTCTTCAGAGATAAAAAAAAAAAAACTGACATTCTTTTGAGAAAATTTGTCTCTTGCACTAACTGCAAGTATTTGAATTGTTACTCTTACTGAAAAATTGGCATTATTTAAAAAATGTCCATCTCCTTCAGAAAAACTTCTTTTCTTTCTTTTTCTCTATTTTCCCTCTCTCCCTTTCCACCTCTTCCCCCCCTCTCTCTCTCTTTTTTTCTTTTCTCTCTCTCTTTTCTCTCTCTTCTTTTTTTCCTCTCTTCTTTTCTCTCTTCTCCTTTTCTCTCTCCTCTCTTCTTTTCTCCTCTCTTCTTCTTTTCTTCTCTCTCTCTTTTTTTCCTCTCTCTCTCTTCTTTTCCCTCTCTTCTTTTTTCCTCTCTCTCTTTTCCTCTCTCTTTTCTCTTCTCTCTCTTCTCTTTTTCTCTCTCTCTTCTCTCTCCTCTCTTCTCTCTCTCCTCTCTTCTCTCTCTCCTCTCTTCTCTCTCTCCTCTCTTCTCTCTTTCTCTCTCTTCTCTCTCTTCTCTCTCTTCTCTCTCTTCTCTCTCTTCTCTCTCTCCTCTCTCTTCTCTCTCTCCTCTCTCTTCTCTTTCTCCTCTCTCTTCTCTTTCTCTCTCTCTTCTCTCTTCTTTCTCTCTTCTTTCTTCTTCTCTCTTCTTTTTTCCTCTCCTCTCTCTCTCTCTCCTTCTTTTCCTCTCCCTTCTAAATAGTCAAGGATCTTGTTATTGTCCATTGCACTTCTTCGTAATGTTTTTTTTTTTTGTTGTTGTCATATTCATCTTTTACTTTAACAAGCCTTTAGTTTTACTTAGAAAAAAAAACTCTTTTTCCTCTTCATTTCAGTAATGGTCACCAATGTAAAAATGAAAGATTTTGTTAAAAGAAAATATTATTGCCACAAATTTTCTTACTGAAATTTGCTTAAAACACAATTTAGGCAAAAATAAACTGGTTTGACAAAATATAGAAAAGAAAGTCACCTCTTGATTTGAAAACTTTCACTGAAATATCTTTTAGTAGGGTTTAACTTATTCTCTCTTTTTTTTTTTTTTTTTTTTATTAAATTGTCTCTGTATACTGTTTATTGATTACATACATCTGTCCAACAATTTGATTGAAGCCGAAGAAAAATCTTTGTTTTGTTGACGGAAACACTTAAAATGTGGGTGGTAGATAAAACAACAGAAAGTTGTTGTGGACTGGTAATTTAAGTACCAAATCAGGAAGGACCCTTATGACACTTTCAGCTGCTTTCCTTGTGTAACAGGATTTCATACTAAACTAGGGAATATATAGCAGGAATGACATAATTAGGTTACTCCTTACAGGATTTTTTTTTCTTTTTTGTGCCACAGTGGGTGGGTATTTTCAAAACAATCTACCATTTGTTCAAAATGGATATTTCTTGGGTATTGTAAACTGTATATGAAACAGAATAGAAAATTCTCTTTGAAACTAAGTGACAATTGTATAACTGTTGGAGGCTAAAACCCAGGAATGAATTCTACTCTAAATTCTAATACAATAGAGTTTTTTAGTCAAAGTGTAAATAATGTAAATATTGTCCTCATCTATCTTGTTATTCCCATAACATTTCGGCCATGATGCCCCTTGCACTTTATCAGGTCCTTGTTGATCCAGTTGACGTTCTGGTAATTTAAAACTGAACACTTTATTTAATCTACGGGGTAGATAGTTCTCGTTCTATTGTCCATGTCTAGGGATAGCTTGTTTTTTTTTTTATTTAGTACTGTTTAGTGTGTTTCCACTGAGTCTGTACTATGTGGCCCAGGGACTGAACTCAATTACTATGCCAACAAATTCAGGAACCAATGTATAAATATTATGTTTTGTTCTTATTTAGTACTACTCTGTTATTGCTCATCTTGTTTGCCCTGAGTCTGTCTGCACTACTCGGTCCAGGGATTGAACTCACAATTACTATGTCACCAAATTCACAAATCAGTACTTTAATCCATTATGCTTTTCCTCGATTGGCAGTGCAGATACCTTCAATGAAAATAGAGCAATCAATAATGGACCAGTACTAAATAAGAACAAGACATCCCTAGATAGGGACAGTAGAATGCGAACAACCTACTCTGTATATTAAATAAAGGGTTCAGTTCAAATAAGAACTAGATGATGGGCCTTCAGTCACTTTCCCACAGCTAAAATATAGCTTCCCTGTGCCTTTTCTATAAATACTTTCATGGTAACTGTTCTGTTGAACTTTCCTCTTCGGATGAGGAGGGCGCCTTCTGGAAGGAAGACGCCCGTAAGAACTTCCCATCCCTGAGAAGTGTGCATTCGTGCGAGGAGGAGGCCCGCCGTTTACCCCCAGCAGAATGCTCCTTCTATCGTGAATGTCGTGTTGCTCTGAAGCGCCTCTTACAGGCGTCGGATGGCCTCTCGTCGGATGGCCTCTCCAATGTCCAGGCGTTGTCTCGTAGGCATTATTATATCAAGTTTTAGTCAGGGGGGCCGTGCATGATGATCTGATTGACCCGAGCTCGGTTTGACGAGGCAGCAGGCTCGCTCAATATGGCCTTGGGTGCCCGGGTTGAAATGCCTCAATAACGATGAGGTATCACTCACCTGGTTGGTGATACGTAGGGCCCTCTGGGTGCGCCAGAGACTTTGCTCAGCTGGCTTGGAGAATTCTCCAAACTGCCGCGTTGTAGTGGGGGAGGTCGAGACCTTGGGTCACGCCTTCTTTCATTGCAGCCAGGTAGTGCCGTTGGTCAAGTTTGTTGAAGGCCTCATGGTCCGCATGCTGCAGGAAAGTCCTTTGTCCTTCAGTCCGCTTCCGTTTTGTAGCAATGTGGCACCGCCCGCTGACGAAAACCACGACACATCAGAAGGGATTCTATGGAGGCGAGAAGTTCACCTCTTCCAACTGATCTTGTACTTTAAGCATCAGCTTAAAGTCAAGATTAGACGGAAAGGCGGCTCACTTCATCAGAATTCAGCAAAAGGTGGGTGAATCTTGCGCGCTTGTGTTGTGTGAAAGGAGCTGACTTTGAGTGGCACATTGATGCCGGTTAGGCATCAGGATATTGCTCTTCCTGGGTTGAACTTGTGCAACCCATCCTGAAACTAGGTTAGCTTAGGTTTTCCTTTTTGATGCTTTAGTTTCCTTTTTCAGTTAACTTAGCTAGGTATGTATGCTCATTGGCCCCCCCCCTTTTTCTGTCCCCATTTGTTTTTTTTTAAGTTTAATTCCCCATCCCTCCTCGTTAGGTGGTCAGTGATGTCAGTTCGCTGGTGGATGCAGGCGCCTTTTTTTTTTCGTGTGAGTGATTTTTTTTTTCATATTTGTTGTTGTGTCTGAATGAGTGCATGACAGTGTGAGTGATTGGGATGAATGAGTGGTTTATACTATTATAGTCCCGCATTGATTTCGCCAGTGAAGTGATGTTTCTGTCACATTTAGTAATTGTGGGGGTGGTTTATTACTAATCTTATTTTTCTTTATTTTCTTTTTTTTTTTTCTTCCTTTTTTTTTTTCTTTTTTTCTTCCTTTTTCTTTTTTTTCCTTTTTCTTCTTTTTTTGGTTTTTTTTCTTCTTTTTTCTTCTTTTTTTTTTTTTTCTTCTTTTTTCTTTTTTCTTCTTCTTTTTTCTTTTTTTCTTCTTCTTTTTTCTTTTTTTTTTTTTTTCTTTTTTTTCTTTTTTTTTCGCCTTTTCTTTTTCTTTTTCTTTTTTTTTTTTTTTCTTTTCTTTTTTTCTTTTTCTTTTTTTTCTTTTTTTCTTTTTTTTTTTTTCTTTTTTCTTTTTCTTTACTTCTTTTTTCTTTTTTCTTTTTTTCTTCTTTTTCTTTTTTTCTTTTTCTTTTTTCTTTTTTTTTTCTTCTTTTTTTTTTCTTCTTTCTCTCTTCACTATTGCATGATGTTGTGTTTTGCTTCCAGGTCATATTGGAAAGACCGTATTTCTTCACAGATGACCTTGTCATATATCTTGGCCTGATATGGTGTGGTGTCTTAGGATATTTTCTGAAGAAAATAAACTATACGTCTTAAAGTATTCATCATTCAGTAGAAATTGTCAATTTTTTACATGGGTTATTGCAGAAGAGCAGCCAAAAGAAAGTCACTTCATTTTTCTTATCACACTGTTTCAGCTGTTGTTTTCTTCCGTTTTCTATTGATCCTGGTAACCATCAGAAAAAAAAAAAAAAGTGAAGATATTTAATCTACAGGGGTAGATTGTTCTTGTTCTGCTGTCCATGTCTAGAGATATGTCATCTTGTTCTTATTTATTTCTTATATTTGTTTCTTTTTCCCCGCTAGGTCAGTTTTTTTTTGGTTTTTTTTCTCAATTCATTCTTTTTTTCTCAATTCATTCTTTTTTTCTCAATTCATTCTTTTTTTCTTTCTTTATCTTTTTTCTTTATCTTTTTCTTTATCTGTTTTCTTTCTTTTTTTTTTTTTATCTTTTTTTTTTCTTTATACCACTTTTTTCTTTATCTTTTTTTTTCTTTCTTTATCTTTTTTTCTTTCTTTATCTTTTTTTCTTTCTTTATCTTTTTTTCTTTCTTTATCTTTTTTTCTTTCTTTATCTTTTTTTCTTTCTTTATCTTTTTTTCTTTCTTTATCTTTTTTCTTTCTTTATCCTGTCGTATTTACTTACCAACTCTATTTTCTATCAATTATCATGTCATGTCAGTGATGAAACATTTTTGTGAAGATGTTTGAAAACTTAATAACTGGGTTTTTTTCCAGAAAGGGAAAATGGTTTTAAAACAGCAAAACATTGCATATCTAGAATAGATACAAACTACTTTTTCAAACACTTTTTTTTTTTGTCAATAATTCTGTCTTGAAGAAAAATAGTATTTTCAATCATTTTTGGTTTCAAAAACACAAAAAAAAGGTCATTTTTAAATGTTACATGATCAAATTGTTATATTGGTTTCTTAAATTTAAGTACCTACACTTTTTCACTAAGATTTTTGATACTCAAGGTTGAAAATGAATTTTTAAAAATGAAAACACATTCTTGAAGCTTTCTTTTTAGCTTTAATTGAAAGCTAAATGATTACATTTACTATTTCCAGTAAGCAAAATACTCTGGTATATTTCAAATAGAAATTGATTAGAATTTCAACTTTTTGCTCGCTTTCAGAAATCATTTAAATTCAGCTATTTTTTTTTTTCTTTTTTTTTTCTTCAATTTTTTTAATTTAATTCTTTTTTTTAAAAATGGATGTAGAATAAGAAAAACATTTTGCAAATATTTTTTTCAAATTTTTTTCTTCAATAGTTGAAATTCAACAGCAATAACAGAAGCAACAAAATCAATTTCTTCCTTTTTTTTTTACAAAACAGCAACCTCTTTTTTGGATATAATTCTGCTGAAAACAAAATATTTTTCAATGTCTCTTACGCCAGATTATGTCCAAAACACCATATCAGAATTTATGTACAATTCTGATAAGGGACTGACTTTTTCTGCATATTTTTGTAGATATGAACAAATATTCAGTCAGGAATGCAGCAGCTAGGAAGATGAAAGAAAAATATAGTTTGTTGTCAAGGAAAATAGCTCCAATAGAGGATGAAAAATACTGCAACTTCTTATTACTGAAAAAAAACCCCAAAAAAACAGGTGAAATTGGTTTGAAGACATGGTTTTTATTTTTAATGAAAATCTTTAGTGATAAGTTCTCTGTTTAATACTCATTAGAGGTGCATGAATCTAACCAAAAAAAAGAAGTCAAAGATTTTGTCCTGTATGCTGATAACATAAACAAAGAATGTGAAAAGTTTTTTTTCACCATTTCTGATGACATTGGGATTTTTCTGGTTTTTTCTAACACAAAATTGTTGTGTTCATCTAAAAGTTAAATTTTTTATGACTGTGAAATGAAAAATGCTAAGGTTATGTACTGTATAGTTTAAATTTCACATTTGAAACCTAAGGAGATGTAACTAAGTTTGAAATGTCCATATGTTTTGTATTGTTAAGAAAAGAAAAAGTAAAATTTAAACTTAGCGTTAACCTTAGCGGCCTTCACTTCACAGTCAAAAAATATAACTTTCAGATGAACACAACAATTTTGTGTTAGAAAAAACACATCCTGATGATGATATTGAGCTAATGCTGGACAAAAGTACTTTGAATAAATGAATATGTATCAACATAGTAATTTTCTGCATCCTTTAATAAGTATACTATGAAGCTTGACATGGATATAAGAGGATCCTATTGAAAATAAGTAGACAAAACTTGTTAAAATTATTCAATGAGACATGTCATAATGAAAACATACTGCCAAAATATATTCTCTCTCTCTCTCTCTCTCTCTCTATATATATATATATATATATATATATATATATATATATATATATATAACCCTAAATCTGGTAGCCCCTTAGGCATAGGGACTCATTTGGGTTTTTATGATTCCAGTTGAGAGAGTTTTTTTTCTTCCTTTTGAATAAATTTTTTTTTTTAAATTTTTTTTTTTCATTTTTTTTCTTTTTTATTAATTTTTCATTTTTTTCTTTTTTTTTTACAGATCTTTTTCGGCCAAAAACTGTGTTTCTTTTTTTTTTTTCCTTTCTAAATTACTATTACCGATATTTATTTATTTTTTTTTTTTTAAACCCTTCTGTGTTACTTCAGATTGTGAAGATTCTAATATCAAATGTCCAGTGTAATGAAATGTCAAATTGTAGATTCTGTAAATGAGACATATTATTTATTAGTTAAATAAAAATTGACAGTTCTTAAGACAATTTTATACGAAAAAAAATAAATTCATAAGAAAAAAGAAAAGAGAGTATGACAAAAAATATTACCATAAATATGGTCATTTCGAATTATGACCACAATTAAAAACAAAAAATCTTTTTTAAAAAAAGACATCTAGACTAATTTATCAGCCTTCTCTCAGAGTAAAAATCAAAGATAAAAATGTGTACAGCAACTAAAAAAAATATAAACCCCACAACAGATCTCATATACAAGAAAATATAACACTTAAAGGCTAATTACCTTTAAGACTACCAACCACTCTTACTTAAGAGGGATCGCTGGTAGGACTTAATGTACACAAATTCACAAAACTTTCAAGTGATACCAGGAATTAGCCTTGCTCAGCTCAGAGAACTTATCTGAGCTAAAAGAATAGGTACATTGCTGGATTTTAATCAGATGTTCAAGCTATCACTGAACCTGTTGCTTTACACACCTATGTAAATTGTCCATCCTACCTTTTTGTTATACTGGAACACACCTATTCTATTGTTAATAGACTCTCCCACCTATAATAAGTAGGAGTAGTAGCAGTCATGCCGCTCAGTGAGCCAGTCAGTCATGTCGACATTGGACAGTATCAGCCACCACAACTAGATTGCTGCGTCATTAACTATTATATCAAGTTCCTAACGTTATTGTACGTCGAACCTTTTTAGGACCGACTTTGTAAAATACAAGCCTCCACTGTGAAACTACTCTATAACACTTTTGCAGATATTCACTGGTATATGTTGGTATGAATAGTAGCTGGTAGAACAATATTCTCCGTTGCTAAAAGAGTTCCATGTTGTAAGACTGAAACAATAAAATGATAAAAATGTGAAATTAATGTTCAGTTTTGTGATGATCTCCACTTGGCTTTTCAATTTT
This sequence comes from Acanthosepion pharaonis, assembly GCA_903632075.3. Lineage (NCBI taxonomy): Eukaryota > Metazoa > Mollusca > Cephalopoda > Sepiida > Sepiidae > Acanthosepion > Acanthosepion pharaonis. The sequence goes on along the minus strand of CAHIKZ030004631.1, from coordinate 148,101 downwards.
AGGATTGTTTATTTTATTTATTTATTTATTTTTTATTTTTTTTAATCGGTTCATACCAAGCAAGGTGAGAATGCCTCTATGATGGGATTACTAGGAGTGAAAGAGAATGAGAAGACTTTAGAAGGAACTGAAAAGCCAATCCTGAACAGGAAACCAGGGATAAACCTATAGTCTTGTTCAAAAGACTGAGGAGAACTGTGAACTGGGCAATAGGTGAACATATCTACTATTTGAAAGTTTGAAGTAACCTATTTGATGATTGAGATAATTGTTTTTTCCCAATTGTCAGGGTTCAAGTCCAGGACTTTTGTATGCTGATCTTCAAGACAAACAGAAAAAGATCCATTTCAACCCCTATTTCCTCAATTTAGTTTTGTAGCAGACTAACCTAAGCTTTATAAATATCCCTTTAAAGATCAGATCTAAGAACATAAATGGATCCTTTTCAGATTTAAAAAAAAAAAAAACCCAAAAATCTGCTGCACTTTCCTGATAAAGAGTTGTATATTGAGATACAAGATGTGTTCTCCCTTGACATGGACAGATGAACAAGAATAAACTACACCCCCCTTACATTTAAATAAAAGGGTTCAGTTCAAAATTTCCTGCAAGTTACCTGGATTGACATGCACTGATAAGACACAACAGCTGACAGGTTGTGATAGCAACAACAAAGATGAGGATATTAGTCTGACTATAAATAATGTAAATAACTCCTCATCCAATTCAGATGAGAGGTGACTGGGTGATAATAATAACAAAGATGAGGATATTAGATGACTAAATAATGAAAATCCTCATCCCAAAAATTGATCTATTTATTTTATTCTCCCTGAAATTATCAATCACGTAATAAATTCTTTTTTTCTTCTATATACTATGTCCCTGCAGGTAGTTGGTGATCATGGCTCTCCACATGTGGTAAATTACATCTATATATTGTTTCCTTGTCAAGCAGAGTTTTAGTATATACTGTATTTTCTTGTGTATGATATGAGAAATTTTGAATGTAAATTCCAGGTAAAAATTGTGGGGTCATATTATACACAAGTACATGTTTTCTGAAATTTTTACACAGCTTAAAAAAACTTATTTGAAACAGCAAGATTGCAAATTCCTAGTTTGGAACTGATAATATCAGGAAAGTCGTTGATGAAGATAAGAAACAGTGTAGGTCCAACAATATAGCCCTGGGGTACCCCCACACTAATGTGAAATGAACTAGAAGTGTAACAATATGATTTCTCACACATCTTTAGAAGATAAGGATATAAATTCCTTCCTTTTTAAGTCCACTCAGCTATCTGAGATTTGTAGGAATTTTATTTCCAGTCTATTTTTGAGTGAACTTAAGTGTCAGTGTTTTCAGGATTCATGTCCCCAGTTCACCTTTTGAATTAGGAAACATTAAAATTTTATTTTAGATAGTTATAAAAGTAGACTTTTGAAGATTTGACTACCAAGTTGATTTTGGGGGTAGTCTCAACACTTCTGGATGGGAGGATTGGACCCCAGGATTATCTATATAAGCAGAGAGAGAGGGAGGCAGAAAATTAGGGGTGGGGGAAGTGGTTCCAGCCATGAAAAAAGTAGGTAGTTGACCAGAGGAGTTAAGAGTTGCCCAGCAGCCAGTGACATAAAAACCAGAGTTGCCAGGCCCAGAGGTCAGTGATGTTTGGGAGATAGCAGTTCAGCCAAAGGGAAAGATAAGTGTCGGCTAAATGAGAAATCACATTGTTGTGAACTCCCAACCAGTGTCTTTAAAAACATTTGTTGTCACTAGTATTTGTTGAAAGAAGACGACAAACTGGTGCACATAGCAAGTTGGGTGTATATGCAAATATACGGATGTCATCAAAGGTGCAGTGAAAGATGGATGAGCAGAGAAGGTTATCATAAAACTTGTCACAAATACACCATGAATGGTGTCTTAGAAGCGTGTTTGTTTGACACAACCTTCTTTACAAGATCTGTTAGGAATGATTGGATTAAACTAAATATTTGACCAGAGAGACTGTAGTCCTTGAGCCTGTGGAAGAGGCCAGCAGGTCAAACCCCGTTGAATTCTACAATGAGTGTTTCTTTGTCCATTCATCTTTTAGCTCTACTCCGGTACAGCTACATATATACTACTGTCTATTTGTTACACAATGTTCCAAAATCAGGAAATTTCAGTGGGATTTTTCAGGGGAAATCCAAGGATCAGACTGAAAATCCTGATTCAGAAATAGCTTTAGAGGTATACATCATAATAAAAAAAGACAAAAAACACATCTTATATATTATTATTTTTTTTATTTTTTTTTTATTTTTTTTTTTTTAATTAATCGGTACCCCCTCCCCAATAATGTGCTTAAATTCATACAGTCTAGGTATCATAGCAAAGAGCTCATCTGAACAATTACCATGAAAGTATTTATAAAAAAGGCACTGAGAGGCAACTGTACAGTGGTGGGAAAGTGATTGAAGCCGAGACGCCAGATCAGGACCAATAATATTGCTGATTCTTCTTTCATTCTTATCAAGGAGCTCCAGGAAAATAGCAAGGATGAATGGTAGATTCCTAGATATGTAAGAGAGACTCTGAAGAGAAAAATTGTCTTGCACAACAGTGAACCAACTTTCTTAGCAACTGACCTAGCAATGAATTTAATGTAGTCTTTCTACTTCATGTCAGCTGAGAACATTAGCTTGTTACTAATGAAGTTTAACCTATCCTCATTCCAGTGTGTAGAATATTTCAGATCATGAGATATAGGATTGTTTATGCTTCCATGAACTCAATCCATTCAGAGTTACCATAAAAACAACACCAAATTTCTACATTGATTTTTATTTCTTTTGTTTTATGCCTGTTTTCGGGTTCTTTTTAGTAGCTTAGAAAGCAGACTAATTTTCAGTTGTAAAATAACAAGTGACAACAGATGTATCATCAGTCCCATGACCAGTTCATTCCAGACATTTCCAGAAGAAATTCAAAGGTATTCGTTCATCTGTAGTTTATCTTGGGCAATAAAACCTGACCGAAACCATTCCTCTCCAGGTCAAAACCACAGTTGATGTCCCCCAACTTGACGGCTTGCATGGATCACAGATGCATGACTCTAGATTCCATTGGTGGACCCCCCCTGTCCTAATTATTAACTCCAGTCAAGGAAACTCTCCACTTGGTGAAATTCTGTCATCACCACGCAAGCTGTGGAGCTCAGGTTATTCATTGCGCTCAACTGCTGTTGACTCTACAAGAAGATTTTTCTGCACTTTGACAGGTTTTATTTTGAATCCTACTGGTTAGACAACCAGTAGGATTCTCCTCACCAGAAAAAAACCTGATGGGGGAACCAGTTCAGTTACTGCTAACCTGACCATGTGGTAGGTAATACAGGATGATATGGTACCAGTAACACTTGTAGAGTGACCCGATATAAGTTAATTGTAAAGAGTGCACATATATACTCTGTGTCAATCCAGCCATAAATAATCATATCAGTTTTAAAGGGTATTGTCATGATTGGACTTATCAACCTTTTGTGGGTTATTTAAAGCCAAAACATATTTTGCATTATAAGAGAATTTGTTTGTGAATATTGCATTAACAATTTTTTTGTGAGACAATGATCCTCTCCCCGAAGCGAAGTCGTTCTATTTTCAGTCTAGTAAATCTAACATTAAAATGGTATGCACAAAAGTGAAATCGCAATGCCGTGTTCTTATTCAATTTGATGCGGGCATTTTGCTCAGATTTGTCAGTTATTGTAAAAATCGGTCCTTATACACAACTTTGTATAATAACAGAGCACTAGTAAAAGATATGGAATGTCTTTAGAATAACCTATTAGACTTGGTACCAATGCTTGCTAACAGCATGTGCATTTTCCATGATTGATCGAATCATTTTCTACAGTTTATTAACCTTTTGCAGCTTATTTAAAGCCAGGGAATATTTTCAGATTGTAAGAATTTATGTTTTGAGATAATAATGGTATAGTGATACAAGTCCTAAGTAACTTGGGACGGAAGTGGAGCATTCATACTTTTCCCAACTGAATATAACGAACCCAATAGAAATTGAAATTCTCCTCTCCGATTTAACAATCCTGAGCCATTATCCACTACACCACCTGCACATCCAAGCTTACAGTACCTGGTATTCCCATGTGGTCACCCATCTAGGTACTGACAAGGTTCAACATTGCTTAACTTTGGTGATCATATGGGAACCGGCATTTCAAAGTGATGTGGACATAATCCGCATTTTCTATGGAATAGTAAAACATGTACCATCAAGGAAGTTGCCAATAACACCTACTGAAAGTATTTATGGTTTCACTAAGTGCATCACCTGTCTCAAATTAATTATTTATGGATTAATTATGCAAATATATTGTGTCAAGCACTTTCATGCTCAGTTGTTAAAAAAGGCACTGTGTGCGTATTAACTGATGGAAAAGAAAAAAATATGGGCAGAAAATTGACGCCAGTCTTGAAACCTGTTACATCTTGTTGGACATTTTAGTCCCACATCAGCTGTCGATAAAAACACATGCAATTAGGCAGGTGTTAAGAAGAATCTGAGTTGGTATTAGTTCTGTTTCCTCTGAATGTCTGTTCCTGGATTCTGGTTTACTTTTGGTGAAAGTGTCACCTGCTGATCTGTTCCATGTGCTATTTGCGTTAGCCTCCCGACCTTTTCTTTTTTTCTGGTGATAGTCTCCACCTGCTGATTTGTCCCAGTATTATTTGCATTAGACCCCCCCTATTTTTAGGTGAAAGTGTCATCTGTTGTATTGTTCCACGTGCTATTTGCATTAGCCTCCCCACTTCCAGGTGAGAGTGTTGTTTGAATTGTCCCATGTGCATTTGTTTTAAGCTACTCTTTGTGAAAATATCACCTATCAATTGGCCCCTGTTTATTTGCATTGAACTTCCTATTATCACTTCAATCAACAGATGTTTTGTCATAAATGTATTTGTTAGGAATAAAGCAAAAACGTATGCTTCCAATGAAATCTTTTCTGACAATTTTCTACAACTCTTCATATTTTCCGTATTTTAAAATCTTTTTCAAATAAAATGGCAATGAAATCAAGTTGTAACTATCAGCAGCAGCAGCAGTTGTAGTTATCGAGTTATGTTATCACCAGCAGTTGCAAACCTATGAATACAATTGAGCACGTTTTGTGACTCTGTATTCCTGCTTTTTTTTATCAAGACAGAAAAACAACAGACTAAAATAGTAGGGGTTTTTATAAAATAAGATAGATATTTCTTTAATTTTTTATTTTTAACTTTTTTTTTTATTTTTAACTTTTTTTTTTATTTTTAACTTTTTTTTTTATTTTTAACTTTTTTTTTATTTTTAACTTTTTTTTTTATTTTTAACTTTTTTTTTTATTTTTAACTTTTTTTTTTATTTTTAACTTTTTTTTTATTTTTAACTTTTTTTTTTTTTTTTTTTTTTTTTTTTTTTTTTTTAAAACTTTTTTATTTTTATTTGTGTGTGTGTGTGTGTGTGTGTGTGTGTGTGTGTGTGTAACCCTTTTCACACTGCACTGATACAACACTGATCCAAGGTAGGATTGCTGAATTGTGATACTTTGTGAGCAGAGAGCAATAGTCGCTCTTTAGTGCACAGATACAACAGTAATCCACACATAAATATTTTCCTAATTTTTTACTGTAGCTATGCAAGTATAAATATTGAATATTTTTATAAGTTAATCTCATTTTTGCCACTTCAAAGGGAACAATTAATGATTACAAACATTTTCTCTCACATAAAACAGCAAACTCAAGTTGAAGCTTCTCGTGTAAATAAGAAGAAACAAAGCACAGCCAAACAAAATCAGTTTTGTCACTTATTTGTATAAATCTAAGTTTTGGTGATAGCAGAGGGTTATTCCCAAAACACTAACAATCAGAAGTTTCTTTGTTTAAATTTAGTCCTGGGTATGACGACAAACTACATCTGGCAGCAAGGCTGCTGATCAGTAGATTAGAAGTTTTGGGGAGCATGGAACCATTTCTTAATTACTGTTATTTCCAGGTCCACCCTGACTTGTGATTGAGTCCTAGCCAAGACTGAAGTCAGAATCTGAAGCATTTAAGGAGTCACTGGAGTCTGTGTCAGTAAAACTATACCAATTCTGACTCCAGTTGAATTTATACTTTATGCAAAAAGTCTTAGATTATATCCTTTTTATTTTCATTGTTATTTCTTCTACTGTATATTTACTATTTCCTTTAAAGAAATTCATTTCAACTTCGTTTTGAAGTCACTTTTTTGTAGTTATTTTGTATTTGCAAAGCTATATATGTAAAAAAAGAAAAAAAAACCTGGTATAGAACTTTTATTATGTCTTTTACATCCTGTAAAAGTTTATATTTCAACTTCTGTTATAAAGTAGTTTTATTTTTGTTCTGTACTTATTTTTTATTGTGTGTGTAAAAAGTCTTAGATTATATCATTTTTATTTTTATTGTTATTTCTTCAATATCCTTCCAAAGATTTTGTCTCTAATTCTGTTAGAAATATTTGAAAAATGAATAGGTATGATATAAAAGCCACAATATCTCTATTCTTTGATATAAACCAGTTATAATGATATAGTCCTAATCAAGTTAGGAATGTATACATAGGTTTTATGAGATTTGTAGACCATAATCACTTAATTACATAAAGAGGAGTCAGAGGTGCCAGAAAGTCAAGTGTTTTGTGTTCCAACTCCACTGCTCTGGTCCCAGCTACTGACAAATAGTGACACCCCTTCCTCAACAAAAACAAAACACCATGAAATTTAAAAAATGACATTTTATCTGTAGTTGAAAGCATACAATTGTTTTCAAAATACATTTATCTGAAAAAAAAAAAAAAAATTTAGATTTCAGCATTAAATAACCCATAGAGGTGATGATATGCCGCTAAACAAAACAAACCAACATGAAAGAACACTTTCATGACATTAATCTATATAATATCCTACAATTTCTTAAAGAAATCAAACTGTATTTCAAAATATAACTTGGACAAAACTACAACATAAAACGCATCATCGCCTGTAGTAATCATGTCAACACAAACGTGTATGAACAAAAGCTGAGTATCATCTACCATGTATTCAATTGTGAAAGGAGAATAACATTTTTATTGAAAGCTTCCAAGAAAATTAAATTTTGGCATTAAAATGACCCATAAGGATTTGGAATGCTGTTAAATCAAATGTAAATTACGATCGTCAGGGGAGGGGAAATACTGATTTTAAAATTATGAAAATATAAAACGGAAGGTTCACAATTTCAATATGATAAAAAATGAACAAAATGTCTCCTGGAACAGAGCTGTTTGAGATTTTGAAAGAAAACATCAAATAAAATCGATTTTCCTTCCTTTACACTCTCATATAACAATTATAATTTTTTTTATTGTTTTTTATTTTTAATGCAATTGTACACTCAGTAGAAGGCTCAAGAGCCTCTCAAGATAGGTTGCTGAGTTAGGTTGTATGGGTGTAAAAGGAGAAAGTAGTGCAGATTATGAAGATACATAGGATAGATAACAGTTGACCATAGGCTTGAAGAGGTTAAAAGCAGAGGGATTAGAGAATCATCATTTCGGGAATCTGTTTCACAGTTCTGGGGAAGAAGTTGTCTGACTGGAACTTTCTCCTTATCAATGGAACATGAAGGGAATGAGGATGATTTGATCTTGTGGATGTGGCATGGCAGGTCTTAGCTGTAAAGGTCTGAACTTGCAGAACTTGGAATGTAGCTCATGGAAATAGTGAAGGCTAAAAATGTTTTGGCTGTCAGAAAAGGTTTGTAAGGTGGAAATAATCCCTAACCCATAGAGCTGCATAGATGCAAATGGATTTCAAGACTGGAAAGTGATGATTGGATAGCACCAATCCATTTTTGGCTTAATCTGGCTCTTGTAAATATAGAGCATGGTAGGAGAGTTAGGTACTTTCTGGAGCAGTGTAAAGAATTAACCATTTTCTTTAGCCAAGGGATCATATGTAGGAGTTCTAATTTGGGGATATCAAAATCAAACAAGTGCAGAATTTTAACCTTTACCCCCACTAAATTCTTTCTAGAATTGTTCCCTCATGCCAATGCTTTTTTTTTTTTTTTTTTTTTTTAAGGGGTGCAAAAAACATGAACACCAGTTTTAAAATTGTTATAACTTTTTTTGTATTGTGCATATAGATTTTAATGTTTTTTACACTAATAAAAGAATGGATGACTAATATTTTGATGTAATGCATTACATTTTGCGTACATGTTTTGATGTTCGAAAACAAAAAAAAAATGAAACAAAAAATAAAAAAAAACAAATATATTAACAATTTAACATACTTTAACTTTTATTACTCCTTTTGGAGTTCTGGGGTTCAATAAGAAGCAAAATGGCTAAAAAGGCTTTCATTTTGTGATGTCCTCCCACATCTTTACATACAAGTATACACCAGCATTTGTTTGTGCTTTCTTGTCTCACTGACAAATAAAGTTATTATTTCATTGCTTATAAATAGACAAAATAATTCATCTTCAGAAAGACTATCAGGTATATCCATGGGGCCAGTAGTTTCCATTAGTCAGCCATGGATGATAGTAGCCACTCAGCACTTAGTGGTCATCATTGCTTTCCTCCACGTCACAAGCATGGTTATCATCTCCCAATTACTTCACCATCGATATCCACTTGAGTAAAACCTTCAAAATCATCATCAGTGTCCGAATCAATGAAAAACTCCTGAATAAAAATCTTTATTGAATGTTGACGCGGCCATTTTTGTTTACAAAAATGTTTAACATGGGTTTAATCGGTGTTACCCCTCATGTAGAGTGTAGAAGAATTCAAAATGGTGTCAGAAAACGGAAGTTTAACCTCATTCAAAATTGGGAGTAGGCAATTTCCAGCTTAAAAGTATTTATTTATAACAATCCTCTTGAGGTGATAGAATGCACCATGAGCAGCAAAAGAGAGAATTCTATGGCAGCAATTTTTGCCTCCAGCCAGATAATGGATAAGAACTCTGGGAAGTGTGACACTGAAATCCGAAAGCATATTTGGATAGCCAAAGGTGCTTTTCTAAAGCTAAGCAGAGTACTAAGAAATAGAAAAACTTCACTAGAAACAAAGAAAAGACTACTAAAATGTTACATGATATCTTTTCTCCTATATGGCAGTGAATGTTAGATAATCTCTTCAAAGATGGAGAAAAGACTTGAAGCAACAGAAATATGGTTCTACAGAAGGATGCTGAGGATACCATGGACCCAACATAATGTAAATGACAAAGTTTTAAAGAACATGGAAACGAAAAGGAAACTTATACTTAACAAGAGACTGTTGAAGTTTCTAAGTCGCATAATGAAGAAAGGTTCTTGGAAAATCTGATCCTCACAGTACAGTTTGAAAGCAATAGGGACAGATATAAATTAATTTCTGCATTGGTTTCATTGTTTTGGTACATTTACATCTTGGTAAATTTTGGAAAATGGATCTACAGGTCATATCTATCTTCAGCAGTCAGAAACTGTGGTGGAAACAAAATACTGACAGAACTGCTTACTGCTACTGATAACAGTACCCACCCCCATTGGTCAAGAAAAAAAGTAAAAGGCTGCTCTGCCAGAACAGAGCCAGTGTAAACCCCCGGGACATCGAGTTATGAACAAAAATGCCTACCTGCTTCACCATGAAATAGTTGGGACGGTGAGCATGGTGTTGGCTATGCAAATGATTTCTTTTGCTAGCCAACCACTAAGCTTTTCGACTCCTATAAAAGCAGGCACATTTTCCAGAAAGTAGCAGTCTACCGTATTGACCATATTGTTGGAGTGCCATACATTACCAAGGATTTCTGTTTGTGTTACCCAGGATCGTTTGAAATTCATTTGTCGTGGTTTGTGTTTCTGGTGTCTTTCCTAGGTTTGTACGTGTTCTCATGTGGAAGTCTTGTCCATTCCTTGCTCGTCGTGATCCAATCTTTGATTCTGGTGGGGCTGCTGAGCTTTCCGTTTCTCTTTGTTAGCAGTCACCCAACCAATAAGAAGAAAATGTCTTCAGAAATCTTTCAAATTCTTCAACTTTTCAGAAGTGTGTGATCTCTTTGGTCTCACTGCAGAAGAGATTGAATGATCCCTTTCTTTTTCCACTAAGTGTCTGTTTATATGCTCCTCAATTTTGACTTTTAGTATTTGGTTGCTTTCTTTTACATAGTAACATGTGATGTTTTATAAGCTTTTGGTTATCCACTTGTGAGGAACAAGCTTTTAATAAGATCATAAAGAGTGTTGTTCTATTAAAAATTGCAATGATTAAATGTCTTTGAAGTTATTTAGCTATATTTTCTATATGGTTGGTTTATTGTAGTTACATAGTGTCTCTCAGGTTTAGTCAACAGTTCTCATATGATCACTGAAATTAAACAGCGTGAAGCTTGGTCAGTACTTAGATGGGTGACCACTTGGAAATATCGGGTGCTGGATGCTTGGGTGTGCAAGTGGTGTAATGGATAACTTCAGATATTGGAAATCAGAGAGCTGAGTTCCAATTCCAGTCCAGTTTGTTATATTCACTTATGTGCAATTACCCTTAGGAGAAGTATGAATACCATCTCTTCTCTCCTGAGCTATGGACTAATTAGTTGCACTTGTATCAGTAAATCGTTATCTCCAAAATATTTTTTACAATATAAAAATATTTTCTGGCATTAAATAACCTGCAAAAGGTTGATAAAACATAAAAACAAACAAATCAATATTTGAATATTGGAAAGACATAGAAAGTAAAATCTTTTTCAACTTTAACCTCTGTTGACTGAATTGGTGAATCTCATGAATATTAATGAAGTTGGTTAAATTTTATTTTTAGTTCTCTTTTTTTTATTGCTTTTTTTAATCTTGCTGCATAAATGTTTAGACTGCTAGGAATTATTCACTCAATACTCTCTGATTTGAAATTTAATAAAAAATCTTTTTAAAAAAAAAAACAAAAAGATATCCATGCACTCAAAATTCTCAGTCGTAAATAAATTTAAAATTTTTTATCACACTTGATATTATTACAAGACTTATTTGAATGGTGTATCCTCATCTGTATTGTCTTTATCAGAACATTTCAGTTGAAATGTGGCAAGAACAATGAAGATGAGGATATTAGTGTAATAATGACATTGTCTCATTTTAAAATGTAAAAATCCCTGAAGCCCTGTTTGTTTCAACAGAAACTCTTTGTTTTCCTCCATCTTTCCATTAAAGGCTTTCAGCAGAACATAACATATAACTGCTTTTCAGCAACTACACCAACCTAACCAGTTCTAAAAGAATTATTGATTATTTCCCCACCATAGTTATTGCTGACCAGCAGAGATAAACTGGCTTCGGCTTTACATTGATCATTGACTATTTTCATAGAATCTCTATAAATAAAATAAAATCACTTCTCTTATCATCCTGTTGAATTGTGTATGTCTCTGTGTGTAATACATAAGGAAGGAAAGTGCATGTTGATCTAACAGTCATGCCTATTTTATTGTGCCTGTGCCCATAACCTCAGAGTAGCTGTTGGTGGTATGGCAGTAGAGGTTGAACCTTCCTCCCCCAGTAATCCATAATGTTTTTGTATTGTGGCAGATGACATGAAAGGGTATATGAAATGGAGACATGTCTCATTGAATTCTTTCATAATGAAAAACTTGCATCCATTGAACTTCATGATGCTAAACGTTTGTAGTGATCAAATAATGGATGTGAGCCCAGTTGGGTAGTGGGCAATGTGCTTCTGCAGTACTGATAGTGATATGTGTCTCTGCCAATGAGTGTTTGTAATTAAGGGGGATACTTCGGGAGGAGGGGGTCTTTTAATTTGGATTTGGCATTATTTTTTTATTTTTTTTTCTTTTTTTTTTACGTCGGTGTTTTTTTTTTTTCTTTTCTGACATACACCGCTTATTTATTTAATACTAGCAGAGCTATCCTGATGTTGCCTAGTTATATCAAAATAACTCCAGTGACATACAATTTCCTGTTGAACAATATTAATAATAATGATAATCTTTATATCTAAACCTGACATTATTTAATTTATTATAACAATATATAAAATTTAATTTTATTGTCACTATTTATGGAATCAAGTAGAGAAAATTAAGCATAACCGTAAAGCATATCCAAGTAGCAACAACAATTGAATTTGGCTTAAAAGAAGTAATGAACACTGACAAGAGAAATGATTCCTAAAAGAAAATAGTTGACAGGCAGTAAACCAGTCAAACCACTGAAATGGAGAATGTTCTTTCCTGATCACACTGAGAAAATCTTGGTATGCCGTGCACAGTGAATTTGATTGGCAACATTTGCAGTAGCAATCCGTTCTCAAATTCTTTTCGAGATAAATATATAAAGAAATGAATCATTAATTATGTTCTAAATCTTAATTATTAATTATGTTCTAAATTAATTATGTTCTAAATCTTTTTTGCACATGTGTGTGTTGTTGTTGTTTTCTTTTTTTTTTCTTCTTTTTTTTAATCATTTCAGCATGAGCTAGGCAATAAAGCTACTGAGATGCAATGAATTATCGAGTGTGAGAAAATATGAAAAAGAAAAACATTAAAGAGAGAACAATAAATGAACAGGAATTACAAAGATGATGATTGACATTGTATTTATGTTTTTGAAGATCAAAGTTGACTGGAAAGCAAGAAATAGAGTTCCATAAGTGAGACGTGCAAAGTTACATCTAGCCATTTCGACTGTAAAATGATGAAACTTAAACAAATGTCTGGTTTAAGCTGCAGTACTTAGACTCTTAAAACCATATTTCATATCCAGCATATTTTCTTTTCTGGTGTATCGCAATTAAAACTGAATTGGAAGAAATACATTGGAGTGTGGGGAATGAATAAGGATGAAGACGTAGGTGTGTTCAGAATAAAGATGGACTATTCTTGCTAAAATAAATAGTTTTTTTTATATCAGGTCATCCCATAAGCTCTGTCCGAATTTTGAATGAAGAAAACAAGTGACCAAATGTTACATTTAATTACAGATTCAATCAACAATGTATTTTCCCTGATTATCTATGACTTCCTTCCATCTATTAACAAGCTCACTAATTCCATTACTGTAAAATTCTTTTGGCTTTGATTCGAAGAACTCACAAATGTCAGTTTTAACCTCTTCCTGTGTTACAAAAGCTGTTTCTTCCAAATGATTCTGTAAGCTACGAAACAAATGGTAGTCTGAAGTAGCAAGATCGGGAGAATAAGGTGGATGAAGAATTTTCTTCCAACCAAGTTCTTCAACCTTTTATGACGTGATTCTTGCTGTGTTGTGTCACTCATTGTCCTGATGAAACATTACCTCTTTTCGATTCACTAGAGCAGGTCGTTTTTTTTCCTCAAAGCTTGGTTCAAATGCTCTAATTGCTGACAGTATATTTGAGCATTAATTGTTGCATTAGGTGGTAAGAATTCAAAGTGGATTATCCCTTGGCGATCCCACCAGATTGAAAGAAGAACCTTTTGCCCATGAAGTTCCCTTCTCGGCTGTGGCTGGGGTCCTTCCCCTTTACCAAGCCACTGTCTACGATGCTTAACATTTTGATAAAAGATCTATTTTTCATTGCCAGTCACAAGTCTATCCAAAAAAAGGTGAAACAAGTTGGTGAGAATGGAGAGAAGAGCAGATGTCAACTCGGGATTTGAGGTTGTTTTCAGACAATTCATGAGGCACCCATTTTCCAAGTTTAGGAACTTTTCCAAGTTGTTGAAGATGACAATGAACAGTTGTATGGTTTGAACTGAGAACCACTGCCAATTCCTCAACTGATAAAGCAGGATTTTCTTCAAGGGCTGCTTCAAGAAGCTTTTCATCAAACTCAACTGGACGTCCGGTTCGATCTTCATCTTCAAGGGTGAAATCTCCACCTCTGAATTTTGCAAATCATCTTCTGCAAGTTCTTTCATTCACACATTCCTCTCCATAAACTGAGTGAATGTTTCTAGCTGCTTCGGCTGCTGAGTTTCCTTTCTTGAGTTCATAAAGCATTATGTGCCTCAAATGATTCTTGGGTACTTCCATGTTAGCAGGGTTTTAATCAAACAAAATTTAATTTTATTGTTCTCTGAAATAAAATTTAATCAGTTTAAATGCATCTAAACATAAAAATAATGTTCAGCTCCATTAGACATTATAAAATACTCTTTAAATTTCGTTCATTTTAACAAAAAATTAAAATTCGGACAGAACTTATGGGATGACCTGATAGCTCAAAATTAAAACATGGGACAAGAAATTGGGGAGAGCTGTGATCCTCAATGTTCTGAAAGGACACTGCATGTAAAAGAGGAAATTCAAAAAGAAAACATTTTCTTTTTAATTTAAATGAAAGATATCTTTTATATTCTATTTATTTCAATTTCACTGTCTTTAGCCATTTTCTTGACCTATGCAAAATAGTTATAATAAATGTTTGTTTTTGTATTTTAGGTAATCATGTATTGACAAGTTCTTCCTTATTAACCCCTGACAGCTGAGACATGTGTAATGTTCTTTTCAAGGTAAGTTTCATTCCAACAGTCATTTCGGTTCTTTGATGTTTCTGCTGGCTGTTTGAACAAGAAAATGATGAATTGCTTTTTACATTGACAGTTCTTGCCTGTTAGTTCAGTATCCAAAAATTTTACTATGCAAGCCTAAGTTCTTGTCTCAAACATATTGGAATTTTTTTTCTATTTGCAATGATTTTTGAATCTGGACGGGGTTGGGTGTCAGTATCTTTCCTTGCCATATTTATTTGCAGATTCGTTTTATAAGCATTTAATGCAAACCAGAATGCTTCATCAGTGATGTCGATTCTGTGATCATAAAAAGTTTCAGACCTCCATAACATCTGACTTTCTCTCCCATGGGCCCAACAGAGAGAGATCATTTCTCGATGAGCATTCTGGTATAACTATACGTCTGCATGACTGCAAGAATTGTAACTATTCACACCCACACAAATGCAATCCTTTTATCAAAACTAAAATAATAATCCATGAAAATTTGAAATACACTTTTTTTGTTATATAATCATTATCACCATCCATCAACCTACCTATAGTTGGTTGGAACAAGAAATTAGTACATAATAATGTTAAAAACTATGAAGGAATGCCAGTGGGAATTAAATTAATGAAAGGAGAAACACAAATTTTACTTAGTTATTTTTGCTATGTATTTAGAGATTCTTGATAAAATACAAAGAATCTGCAATGTTATTGATCCTGACCTGGTATTTCGGCTTCAGTCACTTTCCCACTGCTGTAACATAGCTTTCCTCTGCCTCTGCCCATCTCTCATATCAGCTTGCATTGTCAAAATTGGTTTGTTTTGGTTTATATATTCTTTGAAGATGGAATAAAATAAGCCATATTTGTTTAAAAAAAATGCAACTTAAAAAATTGTGCTGTTTATAGATAAGGTCCTGTCAATGATCAATCATGTTAAAAGTGGTTTGCAAAGTTTTGTTCTAGAGATTTTTTGTTGAAAGATGCTCTATAGTCAAGTAGACTACTTGAGATTACTTAAGAAAAAATCAATATTACTTATTTCACAAGACTAGCCAACATTCAAAATATCCAAACCAGGTGTTGAAAATTATTAGCACCTGTTTGGTTATGTGAGTCACTTTGGTGGGTTTTTCCCAAACCAAAAAAGTAATCCATGTTTACTTAATGTCAAAGGTCAAGATGCTTAAAATTCAATAGTATGTTTGCTTAGCTTTGTGCATCTATCATGCAAGTCTTTGTTGACATTGTAAACATTCTGCAAACCTGCAGGCCTTTTCAGAATTAAATTCCTACTTTTCTGTGATTATTGCAAAAATGTGAAAGTTATTATTTTTGTTTGTGGGTGTGTTCAAGACTTTTCTTATGTAAATTAATAAATGGTAATTACTGCTTTGAATAATCATATTTTAACTTTGAACAAGTTTCATAGGAATGCTTGGTTTGGGAGGGCATTTATCTAAAACAATGGCCATTGCATGGAATTTAGTACGAGGAAGAATTGATATTGTCTGATCAAACTATAAAGAAAATCTTCTCTTTTGGAAATCTTGTGATAATATTCAGTAAGAAAGAAAAAAATTTTTATTTCTTCAGTTGAGAATTGGCCATTATTAATGTCAAAGAAATACCATATTTGACAGCATATTAGGTGCACTTTTGTTACTAAAAATATCTTTTACAATTCCCCTGCATCTTATATGCCATATGTAGGTTTAAAATTCATGATAGTCGGCTGAAATTAGCTACCAGGCAACTTCTATTAGCTTAGACTTAAAAGGAACAATGGAACACATGGATGGCAATGCCTGATCATGACCTTGCAGTTACAGGAAGAATAAAAAGACCCAGCATTGCACAAGTCTATGAATGGGTTAAGGAAGCTTGGGATAATATTAGACCAGAAACTGTTGTGAACTCTTTTAAAAAGTGTGGCATTAGCAATGCTCTCTATGGAACAGAAAATGATACATTATTTAACGACGATGATAGTAGAATTGAAAATAAGTATCAGAGTTTTGATAACAAAGACAATAAATTTTATGGATTTGAAAATGAATAAAATTTTAATGGTAACTTTACTGTTTTGCTTATTTGTAATAATTGCTTGATTTTTATTTTGTTTTCTTACCTTTGGATATAATAAAGTTTTTATAGGCCCATGTTCTTTTTTTTCCTGTTATTTTTCATTTAATTGTAATCATGTTTAACCAAAATAATACCTCATGAATATAGCCTAGGCTGTACCATTTACTAATAATTTTCCTAATTTTTTCTTGATCCCCTTCCCTGTTGAAATTGGTGTGCGTGTTATACACCCATGTGTCTTATATGCCATTAAATACGGTACTTCCTTTTGAAATGCTGTGCATTTTTTTTTTTTTTTTTCTGATAAATTAACAATATTAAAAGTAACTTTGAAATTGTCAGAGCAATAACAATAACAAGCATGTTGACTTTGGAAAACTGTAAGATTGAACTAGTATAAAATGATTTTGTGATTTGAATTTTAGATCTGTCTATTTTTCTGAGATGAAGTATTATAACTATTTGCACTATTTACATTGATCGGACTGTTGTCCTTATCTTTATTGTCGTATTCACAATGTTTTGGCTGTTGAATGCTCTAGCCTTCTTCAGGATCTATTTCTGAGACGATGTATTGTAATTATTTATGCTATTTACATTGTTTGGACTGTTTTCGTCATCTTTGTTGTCATATTCACAACATTTGGCAGTTGTATGCTTCGGTTGTATACATTTGATTTCAACCCAAATCCTTTATGGGTAGATTGTTCTAGTTCCACGTGCCATGCCTTTTCTGAATATCTCAGTTTCAGTTATTTTCCTTTAGTGCCTCAACTCTCCAAGTTTTTGCTCACTTCTACTGTTACCAGGTATTGAACTCACAATTCATTGGGTCACGACACTTTTGTATTACTTCAACTAACGCTTTTATCCACTGGGTCATGTGTTCCCAATGATGTGGATATGATAATGAAGATGAGGATAACAGTCCAAACAATATAAATAGTGTAAATAAGAATTTTTGGAAATGGAAAGTTAAGATATTCTCTGGGTAGATAGAGAAAGAATGAACTAAAGCTTAATTTCTCCTTTTTGAAAAATTTAAATTGGCTGCACTATGGTTGACTTTCTGACACTGCTTTAATGCAACATTTTTACCTTCAACTTTCCTTCTGGAAATTCATCAGGCAACAATGGTCTGCCATGTCTAAACAAGGTTTGCAGTTATATCATGCGGAAACACTGGTTCTTGAAGTTAAGTAACATTGAGTCTGGTTAGTACTTAGGTGGGTGACTGCTTGGTAATATCAGGTGTTGTAAGCATAGATTTGTGGGTAGTGTAATGGATAATTGCTCCAAATAAAAAATCAGAGAGTTTGAATTCCAGCCGGGTTTGTTATGTTTACTTAATGCTGGGAAATGTATGAATCTTCTCCCCTCCAGTTATGGGTTAATTAGCAGGAGTTTATCAGTAAATCATTATCTTTCAAATAAATTCTTAGAATATAAAAGTATTTTCTGACTTTAAAGAACTTGCAAAAGGTTGATAAGCCATAAAAAACACATCAATCAATGATCACAGTTTCATTTTTGATAAAATATGCATCATTTCATTGTCAATTTTATAAATATTGAAACATTCTCAGCTTTAAGTTAGATTCCATCGAAATATTAACTCAACTGGGAATTTTAATTCAGCACTTATGGATATCTCTGACTTCGGACCACTCACTCATGGATGTATCACCCACAGCACTTCAGGCAACAACAATGACTCTACCACTGAGTCTTACTTACCATTAATTTATGGATGAAAAAAAATAGTTTTTGTGTGTTATCTTGTTTAGCTCTATTTTGTTTTAATCATTGTTTTTAGCTTTGTGGCTTTTTTGTTATCTTTTAATGATTCATGTCATTTTAAAATCAGATAAAATATCCAACAATTTCATTGTGAAAAGGAACAAACTAAAGAGAAAACAAAAACTATTTTTACTTTAAAAAATAATTTTAAGCATTAGCTTTTTTTAATTTAATTTGTTTTTTTTTTAATTTGTTTTTTTTTTAATTTAATTTGTTTTTTTGTTTTTTTAATTAATGTTTTTTTAATTGTTTTTTAATTTAATTTGTTTTTCTTTTTTTAATTTAATTTTTTTTTTTTTTTTTTTTTTTTTTTTTTTTTTTTTTTTTTTTTTATTTAGCACATTCCTCCCACCCCAAAAAAAGCAATTTGCAAAATTAAAATTACTTCATGGTATATGGTGGAAGGCCAGCATTCTTCTCCCCCCCCAAGGGGGCTATGGGTTAACTAGTAAGAATTGTATTACTAAATCCTTACTACCTAAAAAATTTTTCTTGCAATCTAAAAATATTTTCTGACTTTAAATAACCTGCAAAGGGTTGATAACCTGTAGAAAATGAATAAATCAACAAAAACAAATAGGTATACTGAATAAAGTTTTCAGCAGTAAGATTGCCTACATAGTTTAACATGGTGTTAAAGAAGAAAAGAAAGTTTATTATTGAACCAGTTGGCATGCAGATAGCAGTTCTGCAAAACTCAGAGCTGAAAAGATAAGTTTGAACACATCTTATTTTTATATCTAAATTTTTGCTATGTTTATGGAAGAAAAGTGTTCAATATCAAAATATATAGTATTTATATGAGGGTAAGTAAAACAAATTATCCACACTTTCACCATAACATATCTTTAGTTTTTTCACATTGCCTTCTACTCAGGCGTGCTACTGTTGCCAACTGATCAAAGTTTAAGCTTGATTCCACCAGATTTCATGCTTCTGTTACAGTGTAAACATGCCCACTTCACTGGCAGTGTGCACCAAGAAGGAACAAAGAACAGATTATAATTATAAGAACACATGAAAAATTAAATAAAACAAACTTAACTGTAGTATCTTGTCAGTCATTTTTAATGAAACTTGTATAAAAGAGGGTTTGCTGCCTAAATACACAACATATATACATACATATGTAGATTTAACAGGCTGGCTAATGAAATTTGAGGAATAAAAAACAAAATAATAACAATATTATCAATAAGATTGATGATATTTATTATATATTAGTATGCCTTTTGGCTAAATTGACTATTAAATCTAAATATTATAAGAAGCACATGTGGACCATCTTTAGTTTCACAGTTCTATGATTTTTTTTTTAAAAGCTAAATTGAGATGGTGAGACGTGTGGTTATGCTATGATATGTATTGTATTCTTTCTGTTTTATGTAAAAAAAACAAAAAACAGGCTCAGATTGCTATTTGTTTAAAATATTAATAAATTTTAAAAAATCCATCACTTTAGAAATTGCTTTGTTTACATTAGGATACAAAATCAAGCAGATGTGGATGTTTTGATAGTCTGAGAAAGATTTGCATTTATAAAGCACTATTCAACTTTGCTTGATCATCAACAAATTTTGTGGTCAATATGGTCTAAAGCATGTCGAATCTAATGATGGTTTCCCCTACCAAGGAGGATGCAGGTTTGAATCCTGCTGGAGAGCATGTATAGAATTTTGATAGAATTTCTCAAATATTCAGACCAGTAGATGAAAATAAATTAATATATTGTTTGATAAATAAACAGAGATTCTACTAGAATATGGGTAGCCACTAAAAAATAATGTTTAAGAAAAAACAAAACTGTTGGTGTAACCAATGGACAATTGTCAAAAGACCCTTAATTAAGATAAAATCTTGAACAAGGGGAGTAATAAGAAAAAAATTTAAAAAAAACCTATAGGCAAATCCCTACCTACCCAGTAAAGTGCTCAATGCCTAGATTACTTAGAACAAAAAAAAACAAACTTGACAGCATTATTTCCTATGAAAGGATGGCCCTAGCCATAACCAGAGTGTATATATATATATATATATATATATATATATATATATATATATATATATGTGTGTGTGTGAAAATAAAAATGGATTAATAGTACACAGTTCTTTAGCATTTATTTTTAAAAAGTGCTCAATACAAAGTAGAGCATATTATATTTAAAAAAAACTTGTTTTAATTTTTTTTTCTGAAGTTGTCCAACATCACTTGAGAATGGAACACAATTTTAATTTTAGTTCTGAAACAGTAATTTCTGTGTCATAAGGAAAACATATTTTAAAATTTTATATATATATATATATATATATATATATATATATATATATATGAAAATAATAATAAAGAACAGTAAGATTTATAATCTGGTGTTCTTAGCAATTATTTCTATTTTTAAAGAAAAAACAGTGCTCAATACAAACTGTAGAGCATAATATTATAATTATTTTCTTTTTTAAAAATATGATTCCATCATGACACAGAAATTTCTGTTTCAAAACTAAGATTGTAAATTATAAAAATTAAGCTTAAAATCCAGAGTTTCATTCCATTATCAAGCAATACTAGGAATAACTTTCTAAGAAATTTGGCTGCACTTATAAAGTGAGTAATCTTAATATTTTGAGTTGTTAAGGTTAAGAAAAATTCAATCTATTTTGATTGGGTAAGGGGTATTTTCCCAAGACAACTTCTGTATCAAATATATGTTACTTACAAAGTAAGGTTAAGTCTAGATGAGGTGCGGTGGCCTGCTTGCAAAAAAAAACATCCATTATTCAGCATGTCATCTGGGTGTTCAATGACAAAAAAATTTTGGCATTTTTATTTATCCACTTAATTCATATTTTTTATACACAAAGATTTTCTAAAAGGGTCATTTAAATATGAGTAAGTCATATTTTTAATATTTAAATTTTATTCCTACAGATTTAAAGTACCATTCCTCCTTCTAATAACTAATAGACTATATGGTATTTTTACAAATAAATATATTAGAATTTAATTTTATATTATTAATTTATGATCAAGTATAAAGATGTTTCATTGCTCTTCTTTTTTTTATTTGTTTTTTGCCAAAAAAATTTTTATTTTTTATTTTGTTTTAATTTTTTACCAAAAAAGAGTACTATATAAGCATAAAGGATGACAACCCGATTTCAAAGCTAATCCGTGAGTCGTCAGAATTAGTGAGAAAATCCTAAAAAGGGTCAACCAACAAATAAAGGATTACCTAGGATTAAAACTTCGGATCACTACCAAAGAAGTTACTAATTGGTTTATTAATATCAAAGAGAAACACATACAGTTTAATATTGAGAATTACTACCAATAAATATCAAAAGAACTTTTCATGAATGCTATGGATCTTGCTACCAATACACAGACATGACTTATGTAGAGAAAAACATAATTATGAATGTGAAAAAAATTAGTACTTATTCACAATGGTGAGCAATGGATTAACAACTCTAATGACCACTTCGACATCACAATGGAATCCTTGGACTCTGCAGAGTCTTCTGACCTTATTGATCTTTTATGTTATATAATCTTACTGCATATTGTGAAATTACTATAAATGACATTGCATGGTACAGAGATGATGGCCTTATGGTTGTAAGGAATTCTATGAATTTTAAAATGGATAAAATTAGAAAACTATTACACAGAGAATTTAAATGCCTAAGCTTGAAAATTACTGTAAATATTGAAAAAAAAAGTTAACTTCCTTGATATAATACCAGATTTAATGAATAATATTACCTACCTTACAAAAAGACCAATACTAATCCTTTGTATATACACCCTAAGTCTAATCATTCTTCATCTATCGAAAAAAGAATAAGTACAAATTCAGCAAATGAGAAAATATTTTATGAACATAGTAATTTCTATAATAAAGCTCTAAAGAATAGTGGCTGTAAATGCCCAAAACTCACTTATATAAAAAATGAAAATGGACACCATAGAAAAAATAAAAATAGAAAAAGTATTTGGTATACACCCCCATATAAGCAAATAGTAAGAAATCAGTTAGGATAAAAATTCTTTGCATTAATTGATAAACATTTTCCTAGAGAGAGTAAACGCAGTACAATTTTTAATAAAAATACCCTAAAATTAAGTTACAATTGTACTGAAAACTTGAAATGATTATTAAGAAATATAATGCTAATATCTTGAATAAACACCTATACCAAAATCAAAAACATATAGATCCTAAAGTAAAAAGAAATGAAGATAAAGAAAAATTATGTAACTGTAGAAATCCTCTGCCCACTTAATAATAAATGTTGTATTGAATCAATAGTTTATCAATGCAATATCTCATCTATTGAAGATCCAGACATGGTTAAATTCTACATTGGATGCACAAAGAATGAATTCAAAAGAAGGTTGAACCAACATGAAATGTCATTTAATAATATTAAATACCAAAATCAAACGTCCCTATCTAAATATTTCTGGCACTTAAAAGAAACCAATAAAACACCAACAGTAAAATGGAAATTAATAAGAAAAGCTAGAGCTTGTAGGTCATTAAATGACTCCTATTCTTTGTGTATACATGAAAAATTATACATTAAGTTTCTGAAAAATAAAAAAAATTACTAAATCAAAATGAAATAGCTATTTTTTTTTTTTGTAGGCACTGTCAATTTTCTTTAAATAATAATTAATTTTGGCAAAAAAAATAAAAAGAAGAGAGATGAAACCTACATATTTATACTTGATCATTAATTAATAATATTTTAAATACAAAATTAAATTCTAATACATTTGTAAAAATACTGTATAGTCAATTAGTTATTAGGAGGAATGGTGCTTTAAATCTTATTTTCAGTTTTGAAACCTAGAAACTTCTGTGTTGTGATGGAATCGTCTTTTAAAAAAAAATATAATATATATATATATATATATATATATATATATATATATATATATATATATATATGTGTGTGCCTCTTAACAAAACTAAAATCGAAACTGAGAATCCCTATTGCCAGAGGATAATGCTTCTAAGCCAGGGGTGGCAACTCATTCGACCCCGTGGACCAGATCGTGTTATAATGACGGGTTGCGGGATGGACAAAGGCCATTAGTTAAAAATTAAGGAAAATTACATATGCAGACCCCTGTCAACCTAAATATTTAAAACCATAATGAAAATAAACATTGAGAAATCAGAAAAACAAGAAAATCTAAAATTAAAAAACACCTAACAAAAATTACTTTTCCTCAAGGAACGTCAAAATACTTCAAAGTGAAATGGATGGATGATGGTTTGAAAATTGTTCCACAAATGAACCACGCACACACATCAAACAAAAACGAAGCACATATACCCATACATACGAGTACAAATAGTTGTAAACATATACACTTACGTACGTACACATGCGGTATGATCCACACATTCATGAGGCATGTATGTATAATGCGCGTATGTTTAACTGTCTTTAGATTTCTGCTACCTCGCATGTCAGTCCCTCCCTGGCCTCTCTCACTTTATCATTCCTTTCGCTTCTGTTATTTTTTAATGTAACCAAGGGTCATAACAAATATGTATCCATCATTTGACATGAAATGTAGGCATTATTCAAATTCGGTTGGGTGGATCAGAGGAACATAACAGCAGGCCTTTTGTCGAATTCGAAAGCCTCATCTCTCATGTTAAAAATAGTCATTGGTAATCAGGCTCACGGGTCACTCAAAATGCCTTCGCAGACTGGATCCAGCCAGTGGGCTGTAGGTTGCCAACCCTTGTTCTAAGCTATGTAACAGTAAAGTTTGTAAATAAAGTGTTCGGCATTAAGAAATAGAACTTTAGTAGTAAGCAAATGAATGAGAAGTTCAAAGGCATATCTTCCAACTCTGAGATCTGTAGCTACAAGTCCATTCTTCAGGGTTAAGATAAATCAAGCCATTTATCTAAATCCTTAAGAGTGGACTTGTATCTACAAATCTCAGAATTGGAAGATATGCCTTTTTTCATTCCTTTACTTACTAACAGAATCTGTAAACACATGTTATCTGGGGGAAAATGAAATTAAACCAATAAATAAACAGAAATTAATTTTCTCATGATACAAGTTATAAAGAAACCAGAAAGGGTTTCTGATCACGTCCAATTTTATGACCACATTTCCAGAAAGGGTAAGATAACTCTTTTCAACAACATCATTTAGATGTGCTTTGACAGCACTAGTCAGGAAGGAAATTGGTCATTCCAATTCAGCACAAAGCTGACTTGACCATGACCATTTAAATCATTGTTATCCTACCTTACTTCTCAATCAAAAAGGAAATAGACTTACCCATGAGACATTGAGACTTTGTTTCACTCCAATCACCATAAAAGGAATAAATGTCCATTGCAGAAACTCAAGTTTTGTATGCTTCTATCTTTGTTTATATATTGAACACATATCTTTATCTAAAATACACATAAATACACAACCTGTCAACTTCCATAAATATATTCATCTCAAAAGAACCAAAGCAAATGTATAAATTCATTTTCCACATATATTTAGGTTTTATTAATCATTGCTTTTTATAGCAATAAATATTTCCAATGAGTGAAAGTAGTGAAAATAATAGTGGTGTCAAGGGAAAAACCATCCTTTTGACACTCCATTTTTATTTATTTATTTTTTTATTTTTTATTTTATTTGGTGGGCATGATGGTCCTAGTTTTCCCAAAATGATTTTTTCTTTTCTTTTCTTTTCTTTTTTTTTTTTTTAAATATCAAATTAAACGTTCTCTTGGACTATTGAATCAAAGCCAGAAGATAAGCCAACTAACATAACACTGACTTTTATGTCATAAGATACCTATTGAGAATTTTTTTTTTAATTACTAATAAGTATATTCCATATTTTTAGCCATTTTAGTAAAAAGAATTCTGTGTCATGAGCTGTTAGTAACTAATTTTTAATAAACATTGTATTGAAAAAATAAGAATAAAATATTTTATTAACAATTTTTTTTTTTTTTTTTTTTTTTTTTTTTTGTGTCAGGTTCTTCCAAGCAAGATGGAGACTTCTTCAGTCCTATGTCAGACAGCTTACTCACAATTGTCACCCAAATCCTGACATGAATAAGTTGCAAGGAAAGGGAGATAACAGCCGATCACCCCATAGCTATATCATCAGCAAATGACCAATCTCTCTTTCTGTGTGCTCCTTCTCTCCCCTTAAATATGCAAGTGATAACAGCAATAACGGAATTGAAATTCATGTTAAAATCTTAAAGCCCAGCATGAATTATTTCTCCTTGCTTATCTGTGAAAAAAAATCAAAATCGATTTAAAAAAAATAAATAACTTTTGAAATTAAAAAAAATATATGTACTTTAATCAGAAAAGTTAGTCTTCCAGCTATTTTCTTTTCCTGAAATCAGGAGTTATATCCCTTAAGTATTTGTTCAAACTAGTATTTTTTTATCGTTTTTAAAAATTTATTTAAAATACATTTTACATTTAAAAGAAAACTATATATAAATTTCAAGAAGTTTTGAATTTTTTTTTTTTTTTAAAGTGAAGTATAGAAAAAAACAAAGTTGGAAGAGTGGAAAAAAAACATTTAAAAAAAAAAACCCCAAAAAACTGATACTGTCAAACAAGATATAAGAAATCTTTAATCTTTAGACATAGTGCTGCTAAAACATTTTTTATACCATTCTTTAAGTTTATTTTTAATATTATTTTACCATTTTCTTTTCCTCTCCCTATTATTTTTTTTTTTTTATATATACAAAAGAAAGAAATTTGTCATCTAATCTTTCAGTATTTTCCACCTTAGAAGAAAATTTAAATTTGGAAAGAAAACCTTTTTCTAATTTGGAAACATGAAGAAGTATAAAATGTTTAATAAAGGCGCTTCCGAGAAAGAAAAATTGGCTTTTGCTGAATATCCTCATGGAAAATGGAGTGACAGTGGACACAGTTCAGAATATAGTCCGAATGACTCCCCATCAGATCTTCGAACTGCTACCAACAAAAAAGGAGACAGTGTACATTCTTCAAGTGGTAGCCCCAACCAAAATGCCACTGCCCATTTCTATCCCCAGACCACTTCAAACGGTCACCATTATGACCGCTACCATATCTCTCAGGGTGAGCTGTCTAATAAAGTAGAGAAATCAGATGTATCTTATCAGCATACCTATGACCGGCAACAAAAGACAAGTAGTAGTTCATCACAGGTATCTAACGAGTTACACGAGCGGCTAAAGCAGAGAGTTAGCAGCGGCTCCCAGGTGTCAAGTGAATGTGACAGTAATGAATCTTGTCAAAACAGCACTGCTGCAGAATCGTCAACTGTCATGAAGGTAGCTCTTGGAGAAATTGGTAGTATTTCAAAATACGTGTCACAAGGATCTGTTAGTATGCCGGATGTGCTGACTCCCACTCCTGGTGAGTCTTCAGGTGTTGCAACAGTCAGTTCTGAAGGAGATGCTGAGTCGAATATTGAAATGCAACCAGAGCTTACCATCACAAATGCCTTTTCCCTGAGTGCCGAAATGTGGGACACTGGGCAGGACCAGAAGCCCGAAGAAGAACCAGTAGATCTGGAAAGCCGAAATCCTATGCAACACACAAGGGAAGAATTCTCGACTTGCGATGAAAATCAAGATGTGAAAGGTCCGACTACCGATTCGGAAGCGTTTGATCTTTCAAAAGTGAAGCAGGAAATTGAAGAGGGGCCATTTTCTTGTTCCCATTGCGGAATGGTAACTTCAGATTCTGCCTCTCTCCAAGAACACATGAACACACATAAAGTGAAAAAGACAAAAGTCTACCTTCACCAATGCTCAGTTACCGGTTGCGATTTCAGCACCAATGTCATTCGTGAATTTATATCTCACTACTCCAATAATCATGATGGACTACCGTCCTATGTTTGCCGTTGGTGCAAATGTGTCATGAATAGTCTTTCTGTTTTTGTTGACCATGTCAGAGAAAACTTTGTTGTGCCCTGGGTCAAATGTCCTCATTGCCATCTCAAGAAGAAGAATAAGTCTGAGGTTGTAGAGCACATCTCTGTTGAACACCCAGGAGAATCGCAGAGGGTTATTGCAGGGAGCATGTTCCTCTGTCGCAGCTCAAGTCATTCTCGGGAGAAAGACTCTAAAATATTCTCAGAATCTCATAAGACATTGGTAAGTCTTTTGAATAACCAAAAATATATTTTAAACAATTCCAATCATAATGGCAACGATAATGTTGTTGGCATCTTAGATCCTGGTCAGAGCGGACAAGGATACCAATGTAACGAATGCACTTTTAATACAACAAATGCCCAAGTATTTTTGGCACACATTAAAGTCTGTGAATCCATGAAAAGTGCCACCAAACAAAGAAACGTTAATTTTGAATGCAAAGAATGTTCTTTTGCAACAAGTTCCAGGGAGGCATTTTTGAACCATAGTCACGTAAAGGCATCTCTTATGAATGGAATGAAAAGAGCGCCGTACAAGAAACGTCCGACCGAAGTTCGCAATGAACTGATCAGGAAGAAACTTTTAAGTATTAAAAAACAAACCCTGGCTTTGAAGCTGAAAAAAGATAAAGAAGCAATGGATTTGGAAGCCTCACAATCGGGTGAAAATGAGGGCAAAGGGCATTTCAAGTTTAACTGTCCCTACTGTTCAGAAAAGTTCCATAAACTGAACCGTATGAAGTTCCACATATTCCTCAGTCATCGAGATTCTTACAGTCAGACATTTCCACTCCACCAGTGCCTCTCTTGTCACATGAAATCCTCCTCTGAAGAAATTGTCAGGCAGCACATTGAACGAACACACTTTGGTCGTAAATCGGGGATTTTACTTATTAACGAACCACCCGAGATTATTCCGAGGAAATACAAAACACCAGATCCGAACAAAAAACTTGTCCAATCAATTGCACCAATTATTAAAGTGGTTCCTGCTACTTCTGCTGGGGATTCACCAAAAAAAACAATCGAAAGATGCAGCAGTTGGGGACGTAATCAAACAAACGATGACTCGAAACATTTGACTGTCACTGAGGTCATCTCTCAGGAAACGAATGCTGAAATTACTGATGTTGGTAAACTCGTGGTGTCAGCAGTTGAAAAAGAAACTCCTCATGTTAGCCCTAAACCAAGTGCTCTGCCTCCTGAGCAGACAGTAAAACCAGAATTGGAAGCAAACCTTAAGAAAAAGGCGGACACCAGCAGTCCCCAAGCCCCACCCCCTAAAAATCTAGCAATGGAAATTGTAAAATTCACAGCTGGAGATCATTTCACAGAGTATATCCAGTGTCCAAGATGCTCTTACCAATCACGGAGTGTGATGGGCTTTTATGGTCATATCAAACGTCACTTGGATCTTGTGGTTCACATAAACACCCGAAGAAAATATGAATTCCATAAGCCAAAAGTCCTGCGTACTGGACTAAAGACTGAGGAAGGGGTTGAGGAGACTGTTTCAGCTGAAGAAATGTCAGCACCAAAAACGGATGAAGAGACATCGAAAGAAAATCCAGGAGAGCCTGAAGCAAGGGAATCGTTGTCCCCAATGTCACCTGCTGACCCCGAAATCAAATCCCCGGAGACTCCTCTGTCAAATCCACCAAAGTTGGAGTCAATAATCATAAACAAAAAATCCGAGAACTTGATTGACAAAGACGAATATTCAAAGCTTGGAGGTCCAATACTAAATGCCAAATTATCATCTTTATATACATCTAATGGTCAAGTAAAAGTGTGTAATATCTGTGACTATATGGCTGATTTTGCTTGCTATATTCACAGGCATTTGCTTTCGTCACATCTTAATATTCATTTCTGGGAATGTGCTTACTGTTTCTACAGGCACTTGCAACGTCACAAGGTTATTCGACATTGTGCACGGAATCATACCAATCGAGAGCCTTATGCCAAATGGCTTGGAATACCAGATTGGGAGAAGAAACTTGCTGACTGCTTAAAGAAAACAAAATCAGATGATAGTAACTTGCCTGATCGAAATACTTTGCCTGCTGAAAACACTGCTCCAACAACAGAGTCCTCAGCAAGCACTAAATCACAACCAAGCTCGTGTACCACAACCCCTGAAGAAGCCCCCAAAGTTGAAAAATCTGAACCAACTGAAATGGTAAAAATTGAAAAGCTTCCTGGAAATCTGTTTAAGTGTGGGAGCTGCACAATGTGCAGCATTCACATTGAACAGGTGGTGCGACATATTCGTTATCATCACAACGCAGAAGGGCAGTTGCCTAGCAGTGAGTTGGAAAGTGGAAAGTCCAGGTCACCTGCAGCCACTGCACAAAAACTTTTAACCCCATCAAAACCACTCCAGATGTCAGCCCGGTCCCCAGCTTCTACACCTTCAACAATAGCAGCCACATCCTCGCCAGTGTTGAAGAAATCACCTACGGACCAGGCTGATACAAAATCTGGGGCACCTAAAACGAAATGCAAAAAGAAGATAACACCCATCACAGTCCCAAAGACGCCGTACAGGTGTGTCTTTTGCAACTATGTTAACATGTCAGCCACAGAAGTTAAAAAGCACATGTGGCGTGAACACTCGGATGAATTAAATAATGTCGGAATCTTATTAAAATCTAAAGAGGAGAGTGAAAAGGTCTCCCAGGGTTCATCCAAAGGTGGAAATGATGGATCAAGTACACAGAAAGGGCCACCAGTTAAACGCAAACTTAAGCGAGCTTATAGGCCGCACAAACGGAAGAAGACAAAAACCTACTCAAAGGGTGTGAAGGAACCAAGCAAGAAAAAGAGCTTAGCCAAGGCAAATGACACTGGGTCAGCTGATACTTCCCCCAAATGGGGAAAAAAGAAGTCTTTAAATAAAAACATACCCTCAGGTGTCTCTGTTGAGGACCCAACCCGCAAAAGACCAGCTTCTGGTGTGAACAACGAATCTCCTGTAATGCCTAAGAAGAGACAGATTCAATCTACTCAGCATTCTGATTATGAGTGGGAAAGTCCTTCTTTGGCTGAACCTCCAAACTCAAAGAGTGAAAGAATTTACAAATCCGTTGAGAAAACAGAAGAAGGGTCCTACAGAATGTCATCCTATTTTGAAAAATCTTACCAGGAAAAAGAAGCTGCTTTTAAATCTAAAAGTGATAACCCTTCTGATGTGCCTTTATCTCAGGAAAACTACTCCCCAAGGCAAAAAGAAGACTCCAGAGTTAGTGATAACTTGACAATGCCAGCCTTTCGCAAAGCCGAGATGGATATTTATAAACGGTTTATATTTAAGACCTACGATGGTATGTACCTCTGTAACTATTGCCTCATCAGTATGACAACTGAGATAGAGGCTCGTCTGCACATATTGCAAGTTCACCCAAAGAAGATGACCAACCCCTTGGAGCAGCCATGCAAAACTTTCCAGATTTTTCGTAAAAAAACCCGACGTCCGGAAATTATTGTGCCCCATGCTGCTCAGCCTCGTACCAACCAGAAGCTACAGAACCGAGGTGTCCGGAAGAAAGGCATGACCAAAAAGAAAACCATGTCAATGGCTAATTTTGAGGAGACAGTTGCTGGAATAAAAAAGGAAAGTCGTGCTTCGTTGTTTGATTTGTTTGAGAATCTCGGTGACAGGAATCAGGACAACAGCTTTCAACAGTCAGTCTCGGGTAGGTTTGATGAAAAGGCTGAACAGGCTCTGTTGAAAGGAGAGGACGATGTAGATTGTGTGTTTACCTGGAGGTGGGCTGACACAGATGATGAGAACAAGGCGCCTCATCAATACTGCACTGATTCACAACAGATCAGTGTTTTGCGACTGATCACCTACAGGCAGAGTATAAATGTAACTGGTCACTTCAAGTGTCCTTTTTGTCAGTTGACGTCCTCCAGCCACATTAGGGTGAGTGACCACATACGGCTTGACCATATGGAACTGAAACGATTCAAGTGTCAGGAATGCAGCTTTAGAAGTTGGTTTCAGTCTCTATTAGAAAACCATAAAAGGTTGCAGCATGTCACAAGTCTGCCTGCATCAAATGAATTCCCACTCTTGCCAAAAGATTATGCTTCAAGCATTAAAGTTGAAACGAGCACTGAACCAGTGGTGCAGGCACCATTGCTCCAAGAGCCATGTACAAATATTGATGGCAAGAAGGGATGGGCATTCACGGACATAAATGTAATCACTGATTATCGGACGTTGTATTTGCGGACATACTGCCAGAAGAGCCAGGCTGTGATGTATCTGTGCACAATATGTTGCCAAATTTTGCCCAAACAGAACTTGTTTTTTGAACATGTGACTAGCCATTACGGAGAAGTCTACCAATGCAGTATCTGTTCCTTTAAAACCTGTCTGAGGTAAGTATAAAAATTCAAGAGGGCGTTCCTTTTTGTGCAAAATAAAATATATAAAATGGCAATAATTTACCGATTGCACTGTGTGTTTGTGTGTCCAAACAATTTACCTCATACAGATGATCATTTCGACCATGGGAAAATAGTTTTTCCCTGGACTTATCAATGCAAATACATTTACTAAAATGAATCAATTCCCCTGTTTCTTCACAGGAAATTTGAGAGGCAAAGGAAAGAAAAAAGAAAGAATAAAAGGAGAGGGAGTAAGAATTGGCCTATAATAGAGGAGGGAGTTATATAGATATAGAGGGGCAAGGGACCTAAGGTGGTTGTGGTGGAGTTGGTACAGATAAACACAATGGTTGAAAATGGGCACTGACATAAATGTAACCTATCAACACCTGTGCAAAAAAAAATTTTCCCATGGATGAAATGATCATCTGTATGAGGTAAATTGTTTGGATCTCATTAATTGTAATTCACTTATATGCTCTATAATAAAAATTATATTGTCTCTTTTGTGGATCAGTTTTAATATTTTATATTAATAGATTCTACTTGGATTACTTACCCATGGATTTTTTTTTTATATATATATATATATATATATATATATATATATAAAGAGAGAGAGAAAAACTCTGTTTTTTTTTTTTTTTTTTTTTTTTTACAGTGAGGTTTACCCTGTACAAGGCCTGAGTAAGAGGCAATATATGTGGACAGGAGAAGATAATGGTTGTAGGTATTTGGGAAGCATCCACTTGGGAGTTAGTTCCACTGAACAGTGGTTCATGGGAAGAAGCTGTTCAAGTCGAACTTTTCACCAATGGAATACAGATAGAATGTAGTTGGTTTGTGACAGTGAGAATGGCATGGTGGGTCCTGTCTGTAAAGGTTAGAACTGGTAGAACTAAGGAATGCAATTCATCCAAGCACTTCCCATGGAAGTAGCAATAGAGAAACAAGAGGCTTGCCCCATCTTGCCTGTGAAAGAGAGGTTGGACGGTGGAAAATTATTTGTCACCCACAAGGACTTGGAGATGCTTTAGACTCTATTGAAACTGGAATGTGAGGACAAGGCAGCTCCTCCCCAAATATGACAACAGTACTCTATTTTAGAACTATAAAGTTAAAGGATAGTACAAGAAGTCAGGTACTTTCTGGAGTGGTATAGGGAACTGACCATTTTTCCTGCAACTTTAGCAATGCATCGTATGTATGTGTTCAAGTCAGGGGTGAGTTTATGGCCCAATAGTCTATCAAGGCACAAACCCTCCACCAGGGAATATCCAATCATCTTGACTCATGGTAGTTCAGGGTCCAATCAGCAATGATTGAATACAACTAGCTTGATTGTTTGAGGCATTGAATGTAACCTGTAACTTTTACCCTTACTGAGCAGTTAGAGCTAGATCAGATGAGAGATCAGTTGCCAATCTCTGATCATCATGAGTTTTGAAGGTGCCTCTGTATCATCAGCATCATCTGAGTATATTCTGAGGCAAATCATTTATGTAAAGTAAAAAGAGAGTTGGTTTGGGAAGTGATTTCTGGAAGATGCCTGCTAGGGTCCAGGAGGACTCACCATCAAGGAACTACCCATTAGGAAGGACTTTATAATTAAAAACATCCTTCCAGTAATGCCATAGCTGGAGAGCTTGAGCAGCAAACCTTTATGCCACATCTTGTCAAAGGCCTTCAAAATATCTAATGTTATGGTCTTTGAGGTGTATTTGTTGTCAAGAGCCTCACTAATTCTATGAGTAATAGTTATCACATCAGCAGTGGATCGTGCTGATCAAAACCTGTACTGGTTGTCGCTCAAGAGGTTGTTCTTATCTAGGTATTCAACAACCTTCTTGTTGATTATAGCCTCAAAAAGTGTACTAATGATAGTGAAGAGACTGATGGGTCTATACTAACAAGGGGAGGAGCGCTTGGCTGCATCCTTAAAAATGGCATGCACCTGATACTTCCCACAAGCTTGAGAAGGATAATCCTGGATTGATATTCTTAAGAACCACTGGAATTTTGTCTGTGACAGTGGTTTCCTTAGGGTTAAAGCTTTTCATAAGTCTTGTAACTTACTGTGCTGTAATGAAAATATTACTGAGATTGTACTATGTAAGACATGGGAAGTTTGGAAGGGGATGGCCTTTGTCATCAAATGTTGAATTCAAGGCAAAGATTGAGGAAAAGAGCTTCACCTCATCTGTTGAGGAAGATATGACCTTAGGGCAGGTCAAATCCCACTCCCAGAAGAGCAGGTAGCCATTAGTAGCTTCAAATTTCTTTTTTTTTTTTTTTCAGTTTTATATATACATATATGCCACACACACACATACATATATATACATTGCAAAAATTTTGGCATGAGATGCACAGAAGTCATGACCCCTATTCATGCCCACAAACAAAAAATTACCCTACTGACAAACTACAAAGCAATCCTCTTCCCCTCCTCGCTCCTCTCTCTGTGTGTGAACTGTGTTCAAAGTGAAAGGAGTAATAAAATGTAGCCATGAAAAAACAATACAAAGAAAGAAAGTGAGGAGGAAATAGGAAGTGATAGAGAGAGGAGATAAATAGATGAGGTACAAAATTGGCCACGGTTTATATTTTATTTCAGATTGAATTAAACTTCACATAAAAATACTTTTCTTTGAGGCATCTTGGATTGATTTATCACTAGTGATGATGTTCTAATTTCTCTGCACATTCGATTCTTGAGAATATCCAAGGTGTGTCACAAAAGTGTGCATATAAAAGCTATGCACACACACATTGAGGATAAAATACACATATCTTTTTTGTGGTGTTTATAAATTGTACACTTCAATTATTAATGTTAACAATGAGCTATTTTAAATTACAAAATTGTACTTGGATTAAACAAAAATTACTTACAATATAATACATATTACTTATAATACATACCCTCTTGCCATCAATTTTGATGGCATGGGTACACTACTGTGTGTGTGTGTATATATATATATATATATATATATATATTATATATATATATATATATATATATATATATATATATATATATATATATATATATATATATATATATATATATATATATATTATATTATATATATATATATATATATATTATATATATATATATATTATATATATATATATATATATATTATATATATATTATATTTATATTATATATATATATATATATGTGTGTGTGTACTATTCAAACTTATATTCATCTTAGACCTTAAATAGAACTCATCTACAACCCATTGCTAATGATACCAAAAAAAGGGGTTGGCTCATTCTCTGCCTCCAGTATGTATCTGACTCCTGTTATGCTTTATATTTAAAAGAGTCAAGTTAGACCAGAAATGTAGTATTTCTTTCATATTTGGACTGGAATTTACCAATCCCCACTTTCTAGCCTTGATAGAGTTCAAAATCATTTACCTGGTATTGTAAAGGATGAGCTATTCTTTTTTTTTTTTTTTTTTTACTGTATGCCCTTTTGCTCCCCCACTTACCTGTCACTATCACTATTTCTATGTCAGATGTTTGGATGTACACAATTCTTTAGTTCCACCAGTTCAGACTTTTTTGCAGCTATGATCTACCATGTTGTATCCAGAGATTTGCACTTCACATACTCTCCATATTATATTTGTATGGAGAAAGTTCAACTTAAACAGCGTTTTCTACGAAATCCTGCTTTGTGAGACAAAATCCCTCATGGGCACTTCCCTAAATGCAACATCCTTAACCTCTTCAAGTTAAGGGCCAATCTCCATGTCCCAATAATCTTCACTTTCTGCTTCCTGCTCTTACATTCATATTACACACTGTTCAGTAACCCTCTACCTTGAGTGGCTCTTGAGCCTTGTAGTAAGTGAACACTAGTAAAAAGATAAGGGTTATAAACATATTAAAAGTAATAATCTCTTCTGGCAACCATCAAAGCCAATTTGTTTTTTGCTTCTTCATTGCTTTCTGGCTTTTTTCTTTGTATGATAATTTAAAATTTTTCCTCAAGTTGTTATTTTGTTTTTTTTCTCTTTTTTTTTTTTCAGAGAAAGCATGGAGAAACATATCCAAATCCACTGTCAATTTCCAAATGCCAGCTTGATCATTTTACACCATGAACCGCTCTTAAATGTGGAAAATCACTCACAATCTGAACAATTGCACGAACCTGTGATGGATCCACCTTTGATTTCTGCCCCCAATCCAAACGAGAAACCTGTTGCTACTTTGCTTGGCCCCAAGAGCAAGCAGAGCCTTTCACCCCAAATCTTGGCCAGCTCAAAACTAACTAAACATTTGACCTTCTGCTGCTCAAACTGCCCGGCAAAATTAAAAGGTTTAAAGGCATTTAGCATGCACCTTGACCGCCATAACAAGTTGGCAGCAAAGACAGCATTTCTGACCTCTGAGAGTGCTCCCTCTGCAATACTCTCTTCTTTCTCTCCTCCTGCTGATGATGATGATGATGACCTTGACACTTTGTATATTCATCAAAGGATTCCAGGTCCTAAAAAGCCCACAAACTTTGCTGTTCGTGTTATTCTTCCTGATATGTTCTCATTTTATTCTGATAATATCTTCAGCTTTTACTCTTGAGATTTGAAATTCTCTGTCCCTTTGTTCATGTCTTTCAAATGTGTGGTTTGAATGAGGTTTTTTATTTTTATTTTTATTTTTCCTTTTTTCTTTTTCATTTTTTCTTCTTTCTTTTTTTTTCTTTTTTCTTCTTTCTTTTTCTTTTTTCTTTTTCTTTTTCTTTTTTTTTTTTTCTTTTTTCTTTTTCTTTTTTCTTTCTTTTCTTTTTCTTTTTCTTCTTTTCTTTCTTTTTCTTTTTCTTCTTTTTCTTTCTTTTCTTTTTTCTTCTTTCTTTCTTTTCTTTTTTTCTTTTTCTTTTTCTTTTTCTTTCTTTCTTCTTTCTTCTTTTCTTCTTTCTTTCTTTTCTTTTTCTTTTCTTCTTTTTCTTTTTTCTTCTTTTCTTTTCTTTTTTTCTTTTCTTTTTTTTTTCTTTTTCTTTTTTCTTTTTTTTTTTCTTTTCTTTTTTCTTTTCTTTCTTTTTCTTTTTTCTTTCTTTTTTCTTTTTCTTTCTTCTTTCTTTTTTTTTTCTTCTTTTCTTTTCTTCTTTCTTCTTTTCTTTTCTTTTTCTTTTTTTTCTTCTTTCTTTTCTTTTTTCTTTCTTTTTTTTCTTTCTTTCTTTTCTTTTTCTTCTTTCTTTTTCTTCTTTCTTTTTCTTTCTTCTTTC
Organism: Acanthosepion pharaonis; assembly: GCA_903632075.3. Lineage (NCBI taxonomy): Eukaryota > Metazoa > Mollusca > Cephalopoda > Sepiida > Sepiidae > Acanthosepion > Acanthosepion pharaonis. Next base: position 111,056 of record CAHIKZ030004631.1, on the reverse strand, counting down.
TTTTTTTTCTTCTTTCTTTTCTTTCTTCTTTCTTTTTCTTTCTTCTTTCTTTTTCTTTCTTCTTTCTTTTTCTTTCTTCTTTCTCTTTCTTTCTTCTTTCTTTTCTTTCTTCTTTCTCTTTCTTTCTTCTTTCTCTTTCTTTCTTCTTTCTCTTTCTTTCTTCTTTCTCTTTCTTTCTTCTTTCTCTTTCTTTCTTTTTCTTTCTTCTTTCTTTCTTTTTCTTTCTTCTTTCTTTCTTTTTCTTTCTTCTTTCTTTCTTTTTCTTTCTTCTTTCTTTCTTTTCTTTCTTTCTTTTTCTTTTTTCTTTCTTTTTCTTTTTTCTTTTTCTTCTTTTTTCTTTTTCTTCTTTTTTCTTTCTTTTTCTTTCTTTTTCTTTCTTCTTTTTTCTTTTTTTCTCCTTTCTCTTTTCTTTTTCTTGTTCCTTTTTCTTCTTTTTTCTTTTTCTTTTTTTCTTCTCTTTTTTTTTTCTTTTTTTTTTCTCCTTTTTTTCCTCTTTTTCTTTTTTCCTTTTTTCTTTTTCATGTTTATGTATGTGTGTGACAACATTTAATATATTTTTCATTTTTTTTTTTTTTTTACCTGATTTCATATTTTTAAATTTTGTGTGTAACAAAATGTATTGTTTGACATATTTTTCATCCATTTATTTATTTGTTTATTTTATTCAACTTCATATGTTTCAGAAAATTTTTTTTTCTCTCAAATTTTAACTGTTGATCTGTTTTTACTTACCTTATTTACTTTTCAAGCCTCGTTACGTAAAATTATGTTTTGCCTCACTACAAATTCCTTCTATTTTCAATTGGGCAGATATTAGTTCATTAAAACAATGGACCTTTAATGAATGGAATCAATTTCAGTAATCTTTCTCCTCTTTTAGAAAGAAATTAAGTTTTCAGGACAAGAATAATTAAATTCTTTGACATCACAAAGCATAGTGTTGATTTCAGAAAATACAAGATATACAGGGTAGGGCAAAAGCAGTGAACTATAGGCTTAATTTATTAAAAGTATAATTACAAATGACAATTTTATTTTTTAGTTATTTAATTGTTATACATGCTGTTCAAAATGTCCTCCTCCTTCTTTTTCAAAACATGTTTCAATTCTATGCCTGCAGGATTCATTAACACAGAGTTTCCTCTGTCATTTTACATTTTTGTCATTTAATTCTTTTAAGTTCATCAATGTTTCTTGGGCATGTCTGATAAACAACTAATTTCAAATAGGCCCACAGGAAAAAATCCAAGAATATGAGGTCTGATGACCTTAGACATTTAAAACCTGATTAATTAATTAACCTATGGTGTATGACTTTTGCCTCACCCTGTATATCAAGAATACAAGTTGAAGTATAAATTTAAAAAAAAAAAAAAAATTCAAGCTTTTTGCAAAATTTATTCATGTGGACTTGTTATTGCATATTTATGGCTTTTTTTTTTTTTTTTTTTTTTTTTTTTTTTTTTTTTTTTTTTTTTTTTTTTTTTTTTAAACATAAATAATTGTAAAATGTTTTCTGATTTAATGTTTAGTATGAGTCTTAAATAGAAAGAAAAGTAACTTTGGATATAAAGACAGTTGTTTTCTTTAAGCAATCCTTAAATGATATTTGTGCAGTTTCCATGCACGCAGCTGGCTGGTTCTGTTATATTCACCTGATACAACCATTAAAATTGCTTCAATGAAAATCTAAGAAAAAAAAAAAAAAATCTAATATTTCCTGGCAGGTTTTGTTTTTATGACAAGGGACATAACTCTACATTGTAAAGAATCGCACATTGTTTAAACGGAAAATTGTTTTTATTCTGATATGATACATTTTTTTAACCTCATTTCATATGTAAATTGTAAACTAACTTATGCAGTATGATTTTCTATGATATTGATTTATTTATAGATATGAATATTGAAATTTCTTAATCTCATTAGTTGACTTTTTAAAATAATTGTCTACTTGTAAAATCTACAATGGCTGAATATTATAAATATGTGAACTGTTGTCACAAAAACTCCTGTCAGCTGATATGCTACCTGACAAAGGCACTAGCTCTTCAACCAATCATTCTTTTATAAACTGCTAATCTGTATTACAAGATCTATATCTATAACAAGTTGTTCAGATCTTCTGCTTATAGTTGCCAGTGTACTTGTAAAATTGCCCCAGTGGTATGATTTTTTTTTTTTTTTTTTTTAACTGAACTGTAAATGTTTACACTATGCAAATTTCTGTGCAATTTTTCTTACAAAGAAACTATCTGTTGTAAATGATATTTTTTATTTCTACAAACGCAAAAAAAAAATGGGTCTGACGTTTCCTAAAAAGAAAAAATGTTTGAGATATTTTAAAGTTTAACTTTGCTTTCGTACTTAAATTAGTTTTCTTTAATCTTTAATCTTTCTAAGCTATCTGTGTACTGCCTTTCTAACAGAAACAGCTTCTTGATTTGTTTTTGTAACTAGAGTAGAACAATCAGTTAATAATAATAATAATAATAATAATTGTCCAGCCATTAGTGATTCATTCTTCAGCCTGAGCCTTTCTTCCAGTAAAAAACAAAAAACAAAAACAAAATGGCAACGAAGGAAATCCATTTTCAGCAACTCTAAGTACCCAGGCAATTCCAAATTATACCCTGGGGGTGGAGTTCCCCAACACTCATTTTGCTAAGCAAAGAAAACTGTATTGTGTACTGGGTACACCAAGAGATTTTTTTTTTTCCTTGAAAAAAGGCGTTTATTTTCCTCTTTTTTTTTTTTTTTTTTTTTCCTAGCCCACTCCTCTGACCAGAGGGCTGAAAAATGGATCACCCAAAACATTACAAGTGTAGAAAGGAAATATTCAATTATCTGAAGCATGTCTTTTTACAAAGTTCTTATAATGACAAACATTTTCTTTTTCTTTTCCAAATATTAAAAATGAAAAAATCCCTGAGCCAGAACATGTTTATATAAAACTAGTGTTACTCATGCCATCAAAAATGGCAGCAATTGTTAGAAACTTTTAATCGTGAGATGATGCAATGAAAGAAAAATCTTGAAATAATCTATTGAGATTCATTAAATCAGATATAAAAAAAAAATTCACAACTGAAATACAAACTGAAATGTTTAATCAATCTGTTCCTTTTATATGATATCGATCAATCATTAATTATTCCTGATATTATATAAACTGCTTTTTGCTCAGTATCTTTACATGTTAAAAAAATTATGTGTTTAATATAACTGAAGTGGAAATATCTCTTGGAAGAAAAAGATTAACAATAGAATGACAAAGACAGCAACGACAAAGCCTATTTCAAGACCAGGTTGGAGGAAGACTTAATAGACAAAGGTATCTGGGTGCCTAGCTTGAATAAATAAGACTACAATCTAAGAAATGTAGGAATAAAGGAACTGATTAATTAAACGGTTCATTTTACCTGGGAACTAATTTTGTCTAAGTTCGAGTAAAGATGATTAAGGGAATAATCACTTGTAAATTTACTAACTTAAGTAGATATACTTCCCTTCCTAATACAGATGAGACAGTAAATATATAATTAAATACACATTG
>CAHIKZ030004631.1:40000-102500 GCA_903632075.3 Acanthosepion pharaonis | reverse complement strand
AGAAATTCCTGTCTACAGTCACATTGTAAAGGAATATTAATTGACAATACAAGTATACTCCACCATGAAAATAAAAAAACAAAATCTTCAAATTCTCAAAGTATACTATATAAAAAAACTGAAACACAGAATAAAATTAATTATGAGTACAGCAACAATGTTTTAAAATGTATATAGAAGTAATTTTTGGGATGCTCAAATTTTAAAAATATCTGGAAAAAAATTTTGAAAGAATTGCAGGTTGAGTATTTTTAAAGCATTAGCAATAAAAAAAAAATCAAACTAAGTTATATCCCTTACATAATGTTAATTAACTATAACAGCATATTTCATACCCATTTCCCAAAAAAAAACTTAACTATCAATTAAATTAATTTTTGTCTTAGCAATTCACCTCTGAAGATGATCTTGGATGAGATTAAAATTACTTAAGAAAATAAAAGAAATAAGCAAAATTATGGCATCTTTCTGAAACAGTTTTATTTTTGTAATTTAACAGAGAGTGTAGTTAAAGAGACGTGGTAGAGTATAGAGAGGGATTAATTTCATATTACAAAAACTTAGACTACCCATCAATTTTAATTTAATTTTTCATTTCAATTCATTTTTGGAAGTGCTATCTGATGATCCGGCGTCCTTTAAAAGGGCTCTGGTGAAATAAATTATTATAATGGTACCTTAAAGTGGTCTGTTTTTTTCTTAAATATTATCTCTGGATTTACATTGAGCTCTCAGGATTTCATCCTCCTTACGGATTACCTCCATACAGATTACCAAGTTCTTCATAACTATATATATATATATATATATATATATATATTACACTTGGGATTAAAATGTATACATATATATTGTCAGATGACTAGATGAAGTAGCGTCTGTTCTAATGTAATTTCAACAAAGAAATAAATTAAATAACATATGTATTTCTTCTTTCCTCCTCAGTAATTTTATAATTTTTAAAATTAAGTGTTTAAATTTGGATTTTAAAATTTGCAGTTTTTAATTTTAATATCAAATTTTATCATAGAATTTAGTAATTGTTGGTTAGAATAAATTTTTTTTTTAATATTACCTGAATTTTAAAGATTTGAATAGCTATTATAACATGACATTGTTGTCAAGCTTTTCGAATTTTCCTATACTTGTATTTTGATTGGTCATTCTAGCTTTAGCGTTTTCCCCTTACGAATGATCGTTAATTAATTTGAAACTTTTAAAACCATTTATTTTGCATTCAACATCATCACTTGATAAGACACCGAGAATGTTGAAACAAAAGGGCTATTTTTGTAGTAATTTTATAACATATTTATGTTATAAATTAAAAAAAAAAAATATATATATATATATATATATATATTAATTTATTTGTTTAAATGTTATTTTTTAAACAAAGTCCTAATAGTGCATTTGATCATGAGTTCCTACACAACCGAGAAATCAATGCACGTCAGATTTATTGATAGTTCTCCCTAGGGGATTCAGGTTCATATCCTGCCTGAGGGGGCATATTTTTCAAACACGATTTCTTGAATATTCAGTTTGGTAGATGTAAATAAATATAAGTATCTATTAAAAATAACATTTAATCAAATAAATTAAAAATATCTCAGATTCAGTCCATTTCCTAAAATCTGTATTCATTATGTAAAAATTTCAGATCAAGTATATCTGTAAAAGGACAATATTTATCCTTTTCCTAAGGAAAACTCAGCCGATAGATTTGCCTTGATAAAGTCTCTTGAAATGCATCGGATAAGATAAGTATTCCTTTTGTCTTTATTCATGTATATGTATATACGTTAGTATGAATTTACATGAATATAATAACAAAGTTCTTATCTTTGTTGTTATTGTCACACTGTTTCAGTCATTGTCACCTCTGGCCTTCATCAAGTGTTTGTCAATTAGGGTAACCTTCAGAGAATTTCAAACTGAACCCTTTATTCATTCAACAGGGATCAATTAATCTCATTTGGCTGACCATGTCTAGAGACGTCATCTTGTTCTTTTAAGTATTGCTCCATTATTGCTTGCACCAAGTCTCAGTTTGTACTTCCTGGCCAAAGATTTGAACTCCCAATCACTGTCACCAAATTCCCAATCCAATGATACAATAGCAATAGTGGATTAAACATAGGTTTTTGAACTTAGTGATATAGTAATTGTGAGTTCAATCCCTAGGCTGAATAGTTCAGACTTAGGCTCCTTGGAAACAGGGCATGCAATAACTGCGCAATCTGTGTAGATTAAAGAAAGGATTCAGTTTGAAATTCCCTGAATTATCTAGAGACTGACAAGCACCTGATGAAGGCTGGGGAGCGCAATGGCCGAAACACTGTAATAACAAAAGGAAAGACGAGGAAAATAGATTGTAAATAATGATAACTTCTCTTTCCAGAAATTCAGATGTTTGTTCATCTTATATCTTATATTCCAGTTGATTTTTTTTCTTATTTGAGAGTTGATAAAAACCCATCGAAATGAGTCAAAAAAAAAATCTGTTTTATAATATAAGACAATGTGATTTAATATATTGTTGATTATACAGCTTGATCACCCTTACTAATGAGATATTCCGTTGTTATACTAACAGAGAGTATTACTTAAATACAATAAGTGAATATACTTTGTGTTACCATAACAATGGAATATTTCATTACTAAGAAAAAATAAGTTTACTAATACATTACTTTTTTCATTGGATTTTTTTTTTTTGTTACTTTTAATGATTTAAAAAAAAACCATTTCTTCTCTACATGCATTAATAGTTAATTGTATTGATAACAATCTGAGAAAATATAACAAATACAAAATTACTTAACAAAGTTTTCATCAGATAACATTGAAGTCAAGTATAGTTTTGAGATTGAAGCATTCAACTCAGGGTACCCTAGCAATATCTCATGATTTTGCTGATTTCTTGTCACAGTTTGTGAATGCTTGTTCCATCCAGATGCAGCTTCTGTCTGAACTTGAAGCCTCTTGATATATTTCTTCTTTTCTGTTGTTGACTGGTATTACAAAGTAATTAAACTTTGGTCTTCAACTTCTATAGGAAATATATTGGCTTTACAGTCATTTCTTACATCATACCTTTAAACAGGTGGGCAACTGGCATAAATAATGGCCAGTCCAAAATAAATTAATTATTGTAATTATTAAGTGTATAATTACAATAAACATTTTTCTTAGTAAAGGTCACAATTTATTTTTTTTTTTCATAAGCTATAAATAAAATTGATATTTGGAAAAAAAAATCCTTCAAGGTCAATAAAATTGGATTCCTTTGATTGTTCTTGCATTGTTGGTGCTGTGTGTAAATTCAATTGAAAATACTTTTTGTGATTCTCTCTTGGCATATGGCTCTTTTTTTTTTATAATGTGAATTTGAAAGTCCAGAGAACTTTTGGCCGAGGAAGGGTCAGAGTTTATTCTGTTGTGGGTGGTGTCTCATTGTCTTACTGGATAGGAGCAACTAAATCAACAAAGTTTTTATTTATCTTTTTTTTTTTCTTCTTTTTTTTAGTCTATGTTGCTGCTGCTGCTGCTGCTGCCTTTGTAATGTATTGTGTCATCAAGTCAAATTCAGTATGATTTTTTTTTTTTACCTTGCCTCATATTGCGAATACACTTTTTTTTTTTTTTTTTTTTAAATCATTGTTTCCATTTTCTCAAAGTGTTAACCCTGAACTCTCAGGGCAAAATTTTTTTGTATATTCCTCATGAAAGTGATATTGACCACAATCCCATTTTTGGAGAGGGTGGACAGTAATGGGGTTACAGGTACAAATGTATAAGTATTTTTTTTTTTTAATATATTTTTATAATTTGTTTTAGGGTGGGCACTTATGGATTAAGACAAAACAAAAAGCATTTGCAACATTTTTTTTTTATTTTCAGGTTCATTTCCTCATGTGATTGGTTTTCAGCCACTTGTATTCATCTCCAACTCTGTCAAAACAAGTTATTAAAAAGTGAAATATATATGGTTGCAAGGATGGTATTTATCAATGCAACCACATACGTTAGCTCTGTCACAGATATTTCTACTAAATACTGTGCATATATATATATATATATATATAATTTTTTTAATCAGAATCACCCCATGCAAATCAGTAAAACACATGGTGTGGAAGAATTAGGAACAGAAACATATATCATCATCATCATCATCATCATTATGATGAGCAGGAAGAGAATAATCAGGAGGACAGTAGATAGCAATTGACATTGCATTTAGAGTTTTGCAGATTAAAGTTGGCTGGAAAGCATGAATCCAGAAGAATTCCACAAGTGAGAAGTGCAAGAAAAGAAACAGCATAAAATTTACGACTACATCTAGCCTGAAACTCGACACCAGTCTAGTGCAGTGCTTAAATTCAAAAACTCTAGATATCATAGTGAAGAGCTTATATATATATATAATTTTTTCCTCACAACTCGGAATTTCATGAAAAATGCAATCTTCAAGTGGATCCAGCACCTGAAGATTGCATTCTGCATGAAAGTCCAAGTTGTGCTACCGCCAAGGAAAAAAAAATGTATATTTATTAATAAATACTTAATAGCTCTGTTATATATCACATTGAGCACAATTTTATTAACACCAACACTTAATGTGCAATGTTATATTTAAGTTACGAAGAGCTTGGTAAACCGAATAGGTAATTCCAAGGAGGATGAAATCCTGAGAGCTCAATGTACAGAGCTAATATTTTATATTTATATATATATATATATATATATATATATATATATATATATATATATATTTAAATATAATATATATGATAATTATTTATATATTATATCAGATAATATCAGAGATCTTCATTTACAATAACTATTAGCTAAAACCTAAATAGCATTGTCTCCAATCCTTTGAAACATTACTATACATCATATCAAAAACCCGTTATTAAATTAAACATCACCATTTAAACAATAAGTTACAATTTTTTTACCTGTTACATATACACGTGTTTAAATAAACAAATAAACCCCATTTTTTTCAAAAATTTAAAATAAAATAAATAATTTAATAATAATTTTTACCTATCATAATTTTACTTAGCTATATATACACATGCGAAAAGAAAAGCAAAAAAATTTCATAATCTGGGATTTCACGAGACAATAACAGACATTTCAACACTGTTTATAACATTTCAACATACAAATGCGTCAAACATAACACCACCCGTATACATACATATGTTTATATATATGGAGTCACAGGTTATGTAATGTGTCTGCATACACATCTTTTGGTTAGAACGATGAATGACAAAACAAATATTTTGTCTACAAAACCCAAATTTTTTAAAAACATTTGTCTGGCCAGTAAACCCAGGGTCACAAACTTAATAACTATATATAATTAAAAATATTCGTTCAGAGCATTTAATTGAAAAACATTAAATTGATATCTTTATTAGCAGATAAACACAGAAAATATATTTTAGGCCAAAAATAATTGTACTGTTTATAAAAACAGAGCATTTAATTGAATAAATTGTATCTATTAGCAGATAAACAGAAAATATATATAAATAATTGTCGTATATATATATATATATATATATATATATATATATATATATATATATATATAAACTTTGGAGCCACATACAAATTACATGTAATGTCAGTTTTAACCTGCTGGTCATTCAGTGCTGGATTTATACTCTTCAAAAGGGGTATCTCAAAGAGCAAGGCCAACCACATGGAAGTATCTGCTCCTCGCCAATGTCTCCTCCTATTTAAAAAATAAAAATAAATGAACATTTTCTTGTTGATAAGTGAAGAACAACAACTTAGTCAATTTTTTTCTATTCTTTTTTTTTTCTCTCTTTGATTTGGTATTTACAGTAATTATAAACTTTTTTTCTAATAAATTTTCATAAAAATGTATGTTCAATGGCTATTATATAGCAAATAAAACAGACCTGTGTGCACACACACACACACACTACAGTTCAAAAGTTTGAGGCCACTCTTGGTCATTTTTAAATTGGACCAAAAAGTAGTTGTTTTATTCTTTAAATAAGAGAAAATTATTATACATGATTAACATAAAGTGAGACATGATTTTTATTAGAAATTCTATTACGACAAAAAGAAAAAAGCATTTTATGATTAAATTTTGCTCTCATCAAAATATCCTTCTTTAGCATTGATTAATGCAGCATTTCTTTAAATAATAATAAAAAAATAAACTTTATAGTAATAAGAAATGATGATGGGTTAAAAAAAACATTTTCTATATATATATATATATATATATATATATATATGAATGACAGTATTACATTATTATTCTAATAATAATATAAAAAAAACATTAAAAATGTAAATATATATGATAATAATATACTATTATTATAATATAAAAAAAACATGAAAAAAAAAAAAATTCCAGCACTTGAAAATTGCTTTGGTATGAAACTCAGAGTTGTGCAATTAATGTAAGATATTATGTATCTTTCTTAATATATATATATATATTAAATAGCTCTGTTATTTTACATTGAGCACTTTTTTCTTACACTATAGAGTATTTATATGTATTTGTATACAATCACTTGCTTAGTATACCTACCTATATATACCCATTGAGATAGATATATATATATATATATATGTGTGTGTGTGTGTGTGTGTGCGCACACTCGCATACTTTACATAAGTAGTCCTCCCTAATTATTTGATCTTTTTTTTTTCTCCCTTTTATTTTGGAAACCTCTCATAGTATGTATTCACAGTATTAGGTCGGGTAAAAAAACAACACGTGCTAACGAGTAAAGTTAATGACAATTTTTCTAATGAATAATTTTTTTTTTTTTCTCAGGTGTAATTTCTCGTCTCATGTCGATAAGTGTTGTCAACTCAGTGCGTCATCCAGTTTTTGTTTTTTTTTCTGTCATGTCCAGCTGATGCGTTCATTAGTTACAAGTGGAATACGCCTGCAGTACAGTCCAAGAGACTCTTCTTTTTTTTTTCTTTTCCCAAGTCTCACCTGTCTTGTTTTATTTTTTGTTTTTTATTTATTGTACTACAAGATTTTTGCCCATTTTTGTTAACATTTCATAAAAAAATGATTCTTGGTGGTCAATAAGGTTCAATTCTACTATTATTGAAATACACAACTGATCACACATTTTCTTTTTTTTTTATTTAAAAGCATAATAAATTACTGGTCAATAGATTCCAGCTTTGTTTTCATTGAAGATTCTAGAACAGATTATTTTATTTCTTATAAAAATTCTCCTTTTACTCCTTAAACTCTGTGCAAACTTTTAACTTTTAACATTCTGGAGGTGATTTACTTGCAGAGCAAAAATTTTATCCTGCCCCTGTAAGTGACTCAGATGAATAAATGTGTTGTCATATCCTGCTATGGCAACAGAAAATGTCTTGACTGAAATTAAGTAGTACAGTAGAGGAGATTTGAAAATTACTGCAGTGGAAAGCAAAATATTGAAGAGTATAGAATGTTAAAGGTTAAGTTTGCTACTGTAGAGGGCTAATTAGTTCCCAAACTAAAGGAACCGCTGATCCAGCTTAGAAAATTGAACAATGATTAAAGAATGACATTGAACAACAACAAAAAAAGAACCATCAATAAAATTCCATCATCCCCAGTAAAAACTTTGAAGAGTTTGGGAGACCTGCAATATTTTCATGAGTTAACAAAGGACATGGAGATTTAGAAAGGATTGATCTATTAGATACTAGTGTATATGCTGGGAGGTTGTGGGCAATGGGCTACATTCGATAATGACGTTGCCTTCTCCGCACTCACAGTTAGTAATTGCTAGTCGGTTTTGGGTTCAGAGATGGAAAAAAAACTTCAACACAGGAAATTTTAAACTTAGCAAATTTATTAATGTCAGCATATGCATCTTCTAACTAGCCAGTGAGTTGCTCTCTCCCTCCACCGGGGAGCAGATCCAAACACAAAATCAACATGTCTACATTGTTCAGTTAAACTCAGCTCCCCAAAAACTCTTTCTCTACCTCTCATTCTCACGCTCATTCAGCCAATCAAAATCGATTTCCTTGTTTTGTCTTCCATCTGACTTCAAAGGTCAACCTCAGGAAGTCAAAGCAGCGATACACTTCCCCCTAAAAATAATAGTCTGCTAAACTAGCTTAAAAGCTGCACTCCATGCAGACTTTTAAGTTAACTCTTACAGAGGGCTAATTGGGCCTCCAGCCTAGAACTAAAAGAAACTCTGGTCCAGCTTAGAAAACAGCAATGATAATTTTGAAGAAATAACTTTGAATTCCTCAATTCAATGCATGGAACTTCAAAATCTTACTTTAACTTTGATTCAGGCAATAATTTCAATTCCAGCCAAAAGACTGCTTCAGAACAAAAATTGAATTCTTCAAATCGCAAACACTGCGGAACTTCGAAACCTCTCACTTTAACTCTGATTCCTTGTTATTTTGAAGAAATAAAATTGATTTCCTCAATTCACAAAGTTTTAGAGATATATTTAGCTGAATTTAAAACAGATTTTCAAATTCACTAACTTTGTGTGTTACTTTATAAATTTAAAACTTTTAAAATCATTAATCTTTTTCAGTTATTAAAAAATTTGAATTTTTTAATTGTTCCCACCTCATCCCAACACAAATCCCATGAAGATGAAGGACAGATTTACAATGCCAGGATTGTTCTAATTCCAGAAAGCTGTAATAATGTGTCCATAAAGTCTATTTATAATTTAAAAAATTTATTACAAAAGCAAATGAACAGAAAAATATGTGGAAACTCTTACAAAATGAGGAGTAGATATTGAATTTTTTATTAACTAATTTAAAACACCTCATATATGGGCACCATTACTTGTGTGAAGCACATCAAGATGGTACTCAATTTCTTACCATGTTCGCTGTAGCCTCATTGATAGTGGCAATGGCATCAGTGTTCTTTTGCTTTAGATCAGTGATGTCCCTTTGTTCAATACACAATATCTTTAACATAACTCCATAGAAAGAAGTCCAGAAGAGTATCTGGTGAACGAGGTGGCTAGGGATTTGGGCCATTCCTTTCAATCCACCAGCCCGGAAATGTTAGGGGTTCATTTAACAATACCTCTTTCATCAACCAGATACCTGAAATACACAAATGCAATTGATTAAAAATTTTGATAACTACTGAGTACATAGAACAAATCTGATTAAGGAATCTCATCAATTGCCTTTGTAATATATTTTAAATTGTAAAGAGACGTTATGGACACCCTGTATGCCTATGTAGAGCAAGTGTAGCCAGAGTTAGAGGAGCTTCAGACAGAATTTGCTGTTTATTTCTTTAAAAAAATAGAAGATTCATTTTTTAAAATATATTTTGAAACAGAAAATAAAAAAGACAACAGTTGGAGATGCATTTCTTGAAGACATTAACGTCATTGCCATCAATGCTTCAGTAAATATATTTTTTCTTCTTTCATCCTTGGAAGGAGTTGTTGGGATGCAGACATGCTCCATCTGTCATAGTTACATGCCAGAGCCTGGGTCTCCGTGAATGGTTTCTTGGGGTGTTAACCAGGTGGCGTATCTTGAAATTTTAACCTGGCAAAGCCCATTCCTCTCCAGGTTGGACCACAGTCAATGTCGCCTTGGTCACGAACTAGGTAGTTCATCTGAGGAACCCTTTCAGCCCTGTGCCGAGAAAGTCCTTCACCTTGTGTTGCCATGTTAACATCACACACTTATGTGAGTTCAGCTGAAACAGTTTAGTGGCGCATGGCTACTTGGAGCTGTCATGTGAGAGATTAAGTAGGTGTTTGAGGAACAGTGATGCCCATCCACCTGAAGACAGACATCAAAAGGTATTACCTCTATCCGCAGGCCCCCTATGCCCACATATACATGCATATATACAAAATTTATACATTGTCTTTTTTTACAGGTTAACTGAGAAATTTCTCACACACACACACACACATATATATATATATATATATATATATATATATATATATATTTTATATCTATTTTTATATATATATATATATATATATATATATATATATGTGTATGTATTTGGGCGTCTTGAGGTGGTGTAACGGTTAGAAAGCTTGTCTCACTAGAATAATTACTAGTGAATTCGATCCTCACTGGGTACCCCTTAATACCGACCTTGTGCCGCATCTAAGCTACTCTTGGAAAATCGCTATATATATATATATATATATATATATATATGTGTGTATTTATATAAACATATATGTATATATAAAAATATAAAACATGTAATATAAATATGTATATATAAAAACATATATATATATAAAGGCCACGCGTATTCGAGAATACCCGTCTACTCGGGCGGCTAGCGAATCCCTATGTAGACGCTTGCTCAGGTGCATTTGTGTTTGTTCAACACCCACAGAGCCCACCTGTGGTTTATACTGCAACTATGCTGAGCAGACCTTAGTTACAGTTTCGGGGGGGGGGAGCGTGTTATCTAGCGTGATCAACAATTTGTTGATCATATATATATAAAAAAACATTATATATATGTGTGTGTGTAAACACATAAAAACGTATATGTATATATATAAACATATATATATGTATACGACGTATATGTATATATATATAACGTTTATATATATATAAACATATATATATAAAACATATGTACTTATATAGACATAAATATATTATTTATATGTGTATATATAATATATAAGTATATATGTAAACTGTTACATGATGTCCTCCTATATGGCATTGAATGTTGGACAATCTCTTCACGGATGAAGAAGAGGCTTAAAGCGACAAAAATGTGGTTCTACAGAATAATGTAGAATGTGGTTAAGCAATAACAAAGACCAGGTTTGCAGATACATCGTATATTAAACAGTAAGTACACCAGAAGAGTATTACACGACTAGTGAGAGTGTATCGAATGAAGTAGCGCTCAATCTGTTCACTGTTATATTCAACAGTCCCCCCCACAAGGAATGTATGTGGCACAAGGCCGAGTTTAACGTGGGTTTCTCCGAGCTTGGCCAAAAATATTCCCTTTGAACCCGCCTAGACGGGACTTTGCCCTGCGGCAAAGCTTCGTCCGGGTTCCTCTCCGCCGACGGGGATAGTTTGACAGCAATGAACAGTTTGGCACTGTTCCCCCAAGGCCTTCTCTCCTACTTATCTTATAGTAGGCGGAAGAATCCAACATAGATTCTTAGAGAGACAACACATCCCCTTTTCAGCCTAACGCTGTATGGAGTCTTTTTTTTTTATATATATAATTACCACAGAATACTTTTTATTCAATCCTCTTTCACACACACAAACAAACAACCACTTTGAAAAAGCTATATACAGGAATTACATTTACAATTTTTCTTTTTAAATTATAATAATTTCCAATAATCCAATGCGTATTGTGTTTTTCTGGTAATTCAAAGTTCATAAGTAAGAATATGGGTTTCTTTTTTTTTACTAATTCTTTTCTTTTTTTTCTGTTGACATGGTATGAAATGAAAGATATTCAATATCTTTTCTTTTTCGGGTTAACTTCTAAAGGTTCAGTGAATTTCCTTTTTCTTTTGGGCCTTCTGAGCTCTGGCAATGTGCATTCTTGGTACAAAAATGTTGTAATAATTGGCAAAACCTAAAAAAACTTTGAAGAGCCGATACATTTTCTGGTGCTGTCATATTCTTTATTATCGTTGCCCTATCTGGGTCGGGACGTCTTTCGTCTTTGTCAATCATTTGCCCCAAGAACTTAATCTTCTCTAAGAAATATTCACATTTCCCGTCTTTTAATTTGAAACCGTAATCCTGGATTCTCATGAACACCAGACGTGCGATTTGTGTTCCTCGATGATTTCGTTTTTCATTAGGACGTTATCGAGATAAGCCACTGCAAAATCCAGAACATTTAACATCGTGTCCATGACCTGTAGAAAAATGGAAGGAGCAACGTTAACCCCGAACGGAAATTTTAAAAATTTGTATAAACTCTTGTGGGTGTTTATGCAAAGGAGTTTCGAGTATTCCTCGTTCACGGGTATTTGTAGATATGCGTCGCTTAAGTCGATCTTAGAAAAATATTTTCCTCTACTGAGCTTAGTGAATATCTCCTCTGGACTTGGAAGGGGATAATGGTGATCCTTTAGGGCGCTGTTCAGCCCCATAGAGAAGTCAGCACATACATGAATTTCTTTTTTTTAATATAAACTGTGGGAGATGTGCATTCACTATATTCAACCTTTGCCAGAACTCCCATTTCCTCAAATTAATTCAATTCTTCGTCAATTTGATTTAACGAGGCAAAATGGAACGTTACGATTTTTTTCATAAAAACTGAGTTCACGTCTGGCTTTAACTCAAACTTAGCAGACATTTTTAGTGCATTTTCCTAGTCCTCCATTGAAAACGCTGGGAAAATTTTTTAAGTTCACCTTTCAACTTTTTTCCTTCGTCAGTCACATTTTCGACTTTTTGACATAATGAGTTAATAGGCATATCCCAAAGTTGAAACTGTTCTAACCAATCAGCTCTGAACAAATTACCCGTATTCTTCATAATATACGCGTTTAGTCTTAAAGTTTCACCTTTAAATGACACGTTCTTTATATGTTCGCCCACAAAACGTAGTGTCACCAGTTACTCCTTTAGCTATTCGGTTCGTTCTTGACAAAGTCGGCTTACCCAGTTTTTTTTTCTATGTTTGATAATCTTACTTATTATAAAACGCAGATTGTGTGTGTGTGTGTGTGTGTGTGTGTGTGTGTGTGTTTATATATTGGATTTATATTTCCTACATTTTTCAACCGATTTCAACAAAAACTTCACAGGACTACGTAAATTTACCTTGCGGTGGTTCTGACAGCGCCAAAAATGGGAAAAACACAATTTGAAAACACGATTAAGAAGCATCGCGAGAATGAAAGGGGGACAACTCATATCGAGTTATACTTATAAATGTCGAGTTATACTTATTATAAAACCCAGGTTGTTTGTGTGTGTGTGTGTGTGTGTGTTCATTTATATATAGGATCGGATTACCTTGCACAAAATCAATTTGAAAACACGATTAAGAGGCATCGCTGTCGCGAGAATGAAAGGGAGACAATTCATATCGAGTTATACTTATTATAAAACCCAGGTTGTTTGTGTGTGTGTGTTCGTTTATATATGGGGTCGGATTTCCTACATTTTTCAACCGATTTCAACAAAACTTCATTTTTTTTTTTTGGCAGGTAGTGTTTCTTATTGTCTTGCACACTTTTTTCTTTATTTTTACATTCAGAATGCTTTAAAAATTCCATTTACAAGACAATTGTTTATAATAAAATTCTATTCAATCGGTAGACTCATAACGATTGAAAACCATGTTTTTGTTTGAGTTTGACTAATTCGTAAAAAAAAAAATACTAATTAAGACATGCGTGTCCGTCAACCTTAAACAATAATCTTTGTCAATTTTATTTTTCTGTCTTTATGATGGTCGATACTTGATCTATCTCTTACTGTTACATCCCCGGGCAACGCCGGGCTCTACTGCTAGTTAATTATAAGTCTGAACCCGAATCAAGCTATAGACTTATATTTTTGTTAAATATTTGTAGTTCAATATATTTCCTGATGTCACAATTTTCTGGTTCATCAGACTTGGTAATTTTTACAACACTTTTTTTTGCCTTGTTCTTAATCCTGCAGTGGGAATTTATGTGTCCCAATTTATCGCAATTAAAAACATTTTTTTATGTTTAAAAGGATAATCTCTATACCAATGTAACTTTATTCTTTGGTTGGCGTATTTTTTAAATTTTACTTTGGCGTATTTCTTTAATGCGAGCCCTGCCACGTTTTGATGTTTTTCGAATCTTCTCAGACGCTCACGAAACGTTGACAATCTTCACCAACTTGCTGTAAAGTAATGTCGGGCTCGTTTTCAAGCTTGTTGAGCACCCTACGACGTATTTCGGCGTCTTTCGCTGAAATCAAACCCTAGACGAAAATCAGGCATTTAAAATTATTGGCGCTTAACTCTGCCAATTTGAAATCATCGCAGTGTTTATTGACTACACTCACGAAAATAGTATAATCTTCGTCTTCTTTACGGGTGACATTCATTGATTTCCAACTCTTGTGAAACATTGACGTTTGTGGACTGAAGAGTTCTGTTAATGACTGAACCGCCTCTTTAAATTTCAAGTCGCTGGTATTCTAAGGCAAAGTATATTCTGCTGTGCCTAATTTCCTGAGGAGTAGGCGAACCTTTTTATGTCAGCACAAATTGCACAATCCGTATTAAATACGTCCTCGTAACGTTTAAAGTACGAAGCGAATGTAATTTCTTCTTCAGTTGCAAACGTGAAGTTTTCAATAACACTCCATGTAGCGTTTTGAGAGAACGCGTTTTCGCTATCCTCATTTTGTTTTTTTTTATGGACATATACAAGTGCCTTTGCTCATTCTGTGTTTGAACGAGCATTTCTTCCAGTTTCTGTTGTCTAACCTGAATTTTTAGGTGCAATTCCTCAAATTTCTTCTGATATTCTGTTTCTTCTTGTTAGAATTCCTCTTGTCTTTCTTGATATTTCTGTTCCAACAATAGTTGCTGTTCCTGTTGGTATCTTTAACAACTCTAGCATTACACTTTTAAATTCGTCCATTTTACTGCGAAATGAGAGGGGGAATTTTGTTCTCTTTACCCTCTTAAATAAGTCTGTTTGACTTGTACGATTCTTTTACTGAAAAATTTTAAAACGGCAGAGGGGGGTAAATTTTTACTTTACCCTATCAGCGAAAACAATAAGTTCTTCAATGACAAAGTTTGCCAACCTTCTTCTCAACCACTGAATTTGAGGAGTTTCTTTTTTTCACTGTCAGTGTTGTAATTAACACTGGATACCCTTTTGTCGTAGAGTTTGATTAGAATTCCTTTCTTCACCACTGTTGTAGACAATGGGAAAAAAATTCTATGATTTAACGTGAAGTCCATTTCTAAGAAGCCTTCGTCGCCAACATGTTGTGACCAAGTAAAAAGTTAAGTAATCACAAAAACCAGGTTTGCAGATATATAGTTTATTAAACAGTAAGTACACCAGAAGACTATTACACGACTAGTGAGAGTGAATCGAATGAACTAGTGCTCAATCTATTCACTGTTAATATTTAAAACCACCTCCACGAGGGATGCATGTGGCACAAGGCCGAGTTTAACATGGGTTTTCCGAGCCCGTAGGCTCGGCAAAAAATATTCCCTTTGAACCCGTATAAACGAGCTCAGGGTCTGTCTACCTCCCTGGACTAAACTTTGCCCTCGGCAAAGCCTCGTCCGAGTTCCACTCTGCTCAAGGCAGAGAGTTCGACAGTTACGAACCATCTGGGCGATTGTTCCTCGAACCTTTTCTCCTACTAAACTTATCGTAGGCGGAAGAGTCTAACATAGACTCTTAGAGGGAGAACACAACAACATATCAGGAAGTGACAATTGAAAGTTCTGGCGTACATAATGAGGTAAGAGGGTATAGAAAATTTGATACGCACTGAATACATTGATGGTAAGAAGGCCAGAGGAAAACAATGCACAACCCATCTGGCGATCTTGAGTGAATGGTTGGCTGAACTGGCTTTAGAAGAGATGACAAAAAGATAAAATTTGTTAAGAGATACAAAAGACAGGAAATTGTGGAGAGTCGTGATTTCCAACGCCCTGAAAAGACATGGCACATAGAAGATGATAGTTTAGTGCCTCCTGCCAAATAAGTGCCTTGGGGTAAGGCTTAGTGTGAATAGACATATGACAGCCCACATAAACTTGAAGACCATGCACATATCTTTCGTTATATTTTGGTTTGAATATATATATATATATATATATATATATATATATATATGTGTGTGTGTGTGTTTAGGAGATAAATAGATAGAGTCCTTTTCCTTTTAAGTCAATTTAATTACCCGAGTTTCTTAGGAATCTCGTCTCCAGTCCATCTTTTAAGACAATTTAATGACCAGACTTTTCAGGATCCCTGTCTCCAGCCCGTCTTTGAATTGGCAAGCATACTTTTTTTTTTCGTGATTTTAGATAATCATAAAAACAGAGTCTGTTGAAAAACTGACCACCCATCCAGGCTTTTTTCTCGAACGGATAGGGGTTGTGGGACCCCAGTCGGTCCACATAATTAGTAGTCAGTAACGGGCAGTCAGTGAGGAAGGAACCAGCGAGTAGTGAGGAGCAGCAGTGATCGGGCAGTGAATGTGAGGTTCCTTTTTCCGTGACCGGAAGTTCACCTCAACAAAGCCGAGGAAGATTGCCGGCTAAGTGAGAAATCGTTTGCTATTTCTCAATCAGTGTCTTGAAAACATTTGTCGTTATTCTTTGTTGAACACGTTCACCGCCGAGAAGACAAACCTGTGAAGTTACGAATACAACCGACCTTGGTTGTCCTCACCGTTGTTCAGTGACGGACGTGCAAAACGCGTTATCACATATGAATGTAGGGCCAAGTGGTTAGAACATTCATTTTCCAACTTGGAAAACCTGGTTCAAATCTCACCATTATCGATTTGTCAAGGACATTTCTTGATGACCAGGGAAGGCGATCTTATTTTTGTGGGAGCTTTTGGCAAGAGACAAAAACACATGGGTTGACCCCAAGTGTTGAGAGTGAAATTGGGCAGATAGAACTGTTTAAAATCCATTAATGGTGATTTAGCAAGTCATCGTGACCGAAGGCTTGAGCGCACTGGCGCTATTCAAACTACTGATCTCACCAGATTGTCAGTGCCGGATTATATCCAAGAAACATTGAGAACTTTGTTTCCCTACAACTGTGTCATGGGTCCTTACCTATAACTACAGAATGAACTCTTCCTAACACTATGTATACTACGCCTCTCAAGAATCAAGCCGAGCTTCTCGACTTGACGGTCGAACTCTCAGCTTTTTGAGCGAAAGGAACCCGGACGAGGTTCCGCCGAAGGGCAAAATCTCGTTCGGGTGAATGACCTACCCTATCTCGTTTCTACGAGTTATACGGGCATTTTTTTTTGCTGAGCCTACGGGCTCAGGAAACCCACGATAAAAACGACCTTGTGTCACATGCAACCCCTCGTGGGGGGTGGCTAGATACTGACTCAAGCCGAGCTTCTCGACTTGACGGTCGAACTCTCTGCTTTTGAGCAGAAAGGAACCCGGACGAGGTTCCGCCGAAGGGCAGAATCTCGTTCGGGGTGGGTGACCTACCCTATCTCGTTTCTACGAGTTATACGGGCATTTTTTGGCTGAGCCTACGGGCTCAGGAAACCCACGATAAAAACGACCTTGTGTCACATGCAACCCTCGTGGGGGGGTGGCTAGATACTGAATCAAGCCGAGCTTCTCGACTTGACGGTCGAACTCTCTGCTTTTGAGCAGAAAGGAACCCGGACGAGGTTCCGCCGAAGGGCAGAATCTCGTTCGGGGGGGTTGACCAACCCGATCCCGTTTATACGGGTTCTACGGGCATTTTCTGGTCGAGCCTACGGGCTTAGGAAACCCACGTTAAACTCGGCCTTGTGCCACATGCAACCCTCGTGGTGGGGGTGGCTAGATACCGAATCGAGCCGAGCTTCTCGGCTTGACGGTCGAACTCTCTGCTTCTGAGCAGAGAGGAACCCGGACGAGGCTTCGCCGAAGGGCAGAGTCTCGTTCGGGGAGGTTGACCAACCCGATTCTGTTTTTACAGTTTCTACGGGCATTTTTTTGGCCGAGTCTACGGGCTCGGAAAACCCACGTAAAACTCGGCCTTGTGCCACATCTTTCCCTCGTGGTGGGGGGCAAGTAAATATCGAATCGAGTCGAGCCGATAGTAGTTCACTCCAAACCAGACTGACAGTCATACTAACACCTTCCACATCTTGTATTATTATTTCGTGTAATATACCTTCGTTATTTCTACTCTTGTGTTCGTGTTGTTCTTCCTTGGTCCTAACCTGGACCATAACAAACTGCTATTTAAAAAGAAGGTAAATTTGCAGATTAATCCCCGGAAACCAATTGTAATAAAAATTTTTGTTCCATAGCTAGGGGGAGAAGAAGAGGATTCATACCTTTCCCAAGGGTATTAGCACGTAAGTGAATGTAATGGATTCGACTGGAATTCGAACTCGGCTCCCCGATTTCTCAATCCGAGTCGCTATCCATTCTCTCATTCATTTATGTGCCGTGCGTGATACATGCTTGACGAGGCAGATATTTTTCCCGTAGTAGGTTGCCATTTCTTTCTTTACTCCTCAATTAAATAAGGCTGAGAACCAGTTGCCATCCAAGACTATAGAATCCGGTCTGTTCTGCTATTTACCCATAGATAGCGGGAGAATCCAAGACTATAGAATCCGGTCTGTTCTGCTATTTACCCATAGATAGCGGGAGAATCCAAGACTATAGAATCCGGTCTGTTCTGCTATTTACCCATAGATAGCGGGAGAATCCAAGACTATAGAATCCGGTCTGTTCTGCTATTTACCCATAGATAGCGGGAGAAGAAGAGGATTCGTGCCTTTCCCAAGGGTATTACCACGTTAGCGAATTTAATGGGTTCGACTGGAATTTGAACTCGGTTCTCCAATGCCGCTCCTTGTAGGACTTTTAATTTTCTCTGAATTGCCTCACTGTATAGCTTAAATAAATCCGATCGGTGGAGACAAGACTAAGTACTAAAAGTGACACAGAAACCACGCTCATCCTAACGAGCAGATATGATCCCATGAAGGAGAGAAAATAAAGTCGAATTTATCAGAGCAGGAACAAATAAGCAAGTACAAAGAAGAGGAAAACCACGTTTCTATTTTCATCTCTAGATAGACAGAAGTGAATTAAAAAAAAAAGCGAATAAATTCTCTAAACAATTCCCCAGATCTGATAATCTTCTCCAATAAGGACTCAACGCAGCTTGAATACAAATTCGGACTAAAGAAAATAGATCGCTCTCAGAACACTACGGGTAGCGAAAGAAAGACCAAGGCTAAAAGCACTGATGGAGACGATAGAAAAGGGAGAAAGTAGGTATAGTCTGGTTTCCTACTCCTCAATTAAATAAGGCTGAAGACCGGGAATGATGCCAATTCATACAAGTCCGAGCAGGAAGTAGGGATCAACGGTACTGTAAAATGGTAGGACTTGTGGAGTTAACCCCACTTACTTTCCTAAAAAAAACGCCGCTAGAGGACGCTCCTAAGCATATAAATAGGCAGTAACATCCTCAGTCTTTCTCTCGTTTTTCCTATTTCACTCAGAGACTGTAAGATGTGGGTCGAACGAGGAAAACTCTTTTCCCACTGGGGAACGCGCGCAGACACACGCATGCACCTTTCAGTCCATTTTTTCTAGGACTACACCAAACTACACACGCACAAACAATTCACTAGTTTAAAAATTTTCTTCTTTCATGCTCATTGCTTTGTAACACGCAACAATTTCCTATTGTCTCTGTATACGTTTATTTCGTTAATACATACATTGTCGTTTGTTTAGATATATAGTTTTGTTGTTACGTTATATTTTATTACCCGGACTCGCATACCGAGTCCACCATTTTTGTTGTGGAATACATATACCAGGAGACACGTGTTTTCGGTCTAAACACCCGTAACAGACTAAACAAGCAAAGAGTATGGACAAGATGAGACGTAAGAAAAACCGGAAGTGCTTTGATTGTTAGATCTGGTAAATGTGCATCCAGGCAAGCCCGGCGCTAGGGTCTCGGGGGTTCCCTCTGAAACTTTGAAACGCCACCCTCACTACTACATGTCGATTTCAAAATTTCCCAATCTGGGGGTTACAAGCCTCCGAAGGAAAATTAGGGAAAGGGCAGCGCTTTTTTTTTTTTTTAAATTACCAAAATCAGGGAATTATCGAATTTAAATGAAAATTTCAGTACATATTCATTATTTACTTTTATAATGAATAGGATTTTATATTTAAAAAAAAAAATCTGCGAAAATGTTATTCTTTTTGTAATAACGACCAATATTTTCATGATTAAATTTTACTTCAAAAAATGTTTAAGTTGCAAATTTTTACATTTCAATAAAGATTAATCGCCGACGCATCTCCGCTGAAAAAAAAAGTTTTACAAAGATTCCAACACAACACAAACGGGATTGTCTTAAAACTTTGTTTTTAAAAAAGTATTTCAGTTTCCGGGAAATTTTTTCATGTGTTGAAATCTTTAAACATTTTTATTTTTAAATGATCATTTTCTCGGTTTTGTCTTTCTAGAAATGCAAAATATAGGGATTAGAAATTTTATTTTAATTACTAAACGTGGACTTCTGGTTTGTACTATTATTAGTAAAAACAAATCAGAGCTCTTCCTTAGTGGAAGATCTCGGAATAAAAAATGATTTTACCGAGATATATTACCCTCTTAATTGATTTGAAAGAACTGTTCAGAAAGAAAATTACAATTAAAAAAAAAACAAGCGCTACTGAAATTAGCACTCCTGCTCCCTCCCCAGTAGACATGGAGCCCTCACACGGTTGAGAGGTTCGGGGTAGTAAGCACCGGTCCTGTCGATTATTATAGTTGATGATTAACAATATAACTTAGGTAGAAAAAAAAATTAAAAGACAAAAAGCAAAACCGTGGCGGGAGGGGGAGGGGGGCTGCGTAGTAACGCACCGCAACGGCCATGCAGATACATGGTGGGTATTATTAGTTGATGACTGACAATGTAACGTCAGTTTAAAAATAATTTTAAAAAATGACGGATGGCCATAAAGCAGTGCTGACAAAAAAATGGCAGAGGCTACAACGGGGCCCAAAATAATGCGCTACCCCGGTCGGAAGTAAGACGCTACGGCCCTACCGGAAGATCAAGTGATCAGATTTATGGCGAGCAGGCTTGAACCAATTCCGTTTCGTCAAAAACTGAGAATACATAGCTGTGATGCTCTTTTAACAGGTTTAAAACAGAGAATGAAGAAAGAAATCTAATTCTACAAAGCAAACAACAAAAAAACAATACACAGAACAAAAAAAAAATTTCTCATGAAGTTTTACAAAATATACGTGCTTAATATTTAAAAAAAATCAACAGGAAAATATTTAAAGTTATAAATACTAACGTTTAAAACTTTAATTAATTTTCGATTCACGAAAGTAATAAATCGACATTAAAAATTATTTTTAGGGTGTTCAACTTGTTTAAATGCCTAAATTACATGTAATGATTTATGAGAAATACTTGGTTTAAATTAAAATATACAATTTGAGAAACATTAATTATCGTCTGTTTTCTTCACTTTTCAACTAATGTCCTTGGAAAAGGCATTAATCCGTCTTTATCCAGTTATGGATTAAATAGCAGGGAAGACTGGGCTTTCTAGCCTTGGGTGGTAACAGGTCTAAGAAAAGAAAAATATTGATTCAAACACTTTTCAAATGCCCGGGTTCCGGACGGACGGAGAAATAATGGCTATTATTATTCAAGTTTATCAGATTAAGTTGGCTAATTAATCATCATTTAACTCTTTTTAGCACCGTGTGGCCGAAGCGATTTGACTTATTGCAACAGTATTGAATGTACTAAGCATAATGAATCACATCTGACCGCTTCTTTAAAGCTCTGTCTGAAAAAAAAAATTCTGTGAGTCTCTTGCGTAGGGACCAAATTCTTGGGCACATAGAATCGGAGGATCTGCTAACTTTTTGGTCATTTTTATCACTAAACTTTTAGTCTACTTAAAGCACCATTTTTAGATTGTTTTTTTTTTTTTTGCTTCTATCTTGACGACGTAATATTTCTCTTATTTTCTTTTAGAAATTATAAACTATAGGAACTATTTTGTTTGGCGAAATTGCCCCGAGGGAAGTGATTTTCCAAGCGTAGCTTAGATGTTGGCACAAGGCCGAAAGCAGGGGGCATCCAGTGAGGATCGAACTCACTATTCAATCGTAATTGTACTATCAAGACAAGCTTGCTAACCATTACACCGTCTCGGGGTGACCAAATTACCCTGAGAGTAACCAGGTCACCGGTGGTCTCAGATACGAGTGAGGTTGGCGAAACGAACTTGATGACTTTACTAACGAGTGTCTGGCGGTAGCCACAGTAAAAGCGAAACCTCAGAATATCAATTTTGCACAAAAAAAGGATCGTTTCACCATACGGGTTGTCCCTATAGTCTGGACACATAAGCAAAAATGCATATTTTCATCGCCATTTTATTAAATTGTAATATTAATATTCAATATGATTTCCATCATTTGTAATGCAAAGGTTGGTGCGCTTTGCAAGATTCATGTGAACTCGATGAAATATCTCCACATTGCCGTCAATTTTAACACATTCACTCTTTATGCGTTCAATCAAGTGTGTTGCATCTGTTTCGGATGTATGTTGGTCTAGTGTTTAGTTCGAAAACACGTATCTCCTGATATATATCCCACAACAAAAATGGCGGACTCGATATGCGAGTCCGGGTAATAAAATGTAAACAACAAAACTATATATATAAACAAACAACTATGTGTGTATTGACGAAACAAAGGTATACATACAGGGAAGCACTACCTACTCAAAGAACTTGATGTAGGCCTCCGTGTTGAGTCTGAGGCCTTGTGGGAAGATGAATGGAGGCATAACGTTATTATCACTAGTGATCACTCCAAATACATTCGTAATCACCATTAGACTCATCCAACTCTTTTTTTCCAATTCTGTACATTGTTCTCAGAGTGACAGCAAAATATTCTGAAATGTTCTTTTTTAGCACTCTTTGGATTAATGTCCTCCTTGGAATTATCTCTACCAATTACAAACTTGTATTATATATATATATATATATATATGTGTGTGTGTGTGTGTGTGTGTGTGTGTGTGTGTGTGTGTGTGTGTGTCTACCTCCAATGTTTCCTTAAAAATATGAACATATAATATGGCCTGTGCGCTCAAATAAAGATAATCGTTGGAGGAGGAGGAAACGATGGTGGAAGTCTGTACCGTTGTTCAGGATAATTCAGCACAGGTTCTGTATTAAGCTACAGTCCTCTTTTTTTTTTTTTTTTTTGTCTGCCAACCGGGCGCTAGTTGGGCTTTCCTATCCATTTCTTATTTCCGGCACTCTTGCCCTTTATTACTTCCGGCTACCTCGGACCCTTACTTCCGGTACTCTTGCCTTTTATTACTTCCGGCTACCATAGACTCTGGACTCTTATCTTCCGGTATTCTTAGCCTTTATTATTTCCGGCTATCTCAGATCCTTACTTTCGGCAATCCCGACCTAAACTACCCGATCATTGACGCAACATTGTCTAATATTTTCCGACGCTTCATCATAGATTTCATCAACGGACTTTAACCAACAACCATGCAACGCCAGCATCTCTATCTCAACATCTTTAGGCGTCTTTATCTCAACCTAACTCACCTGGTTGATCGGCGTTAATAGACCTGCTTACAACAGCTCTGAACTTCCGGCTATACTAGATCCCTGCTTCCGGCTTTCCTGTCAACCTAACTCACCTGGTTTAGGAAATTGCTGTATGCATATCATACAGACTTCAAATAACCTACTCTGTACAATTCATTTAAAATACTACGAAAGGTTCACCATTGAACTTAACCAGCAACTACACAACGCCAGCCCCGGACATTTAAATGGAACTTTCTTCTCTTTGGCTATCGTTTAGACTTCAAATGACCTATTCCGTACACTTCGGTTAAATACTACGGAAGGTTCATCATTGTATTTAACCAGCAACTTTTCAACACTTTCTCCGGACATGTGAATTGAACTTTCGATCTGTGGACTTACATGCCAACTTGGACTCTACTTGTAACGTTTACTCCAAGTTATATTATCTAGATATTCTAGCCAGTCAGTATACCTCAATTTACTTATTTCTGCCACCATTACTTGATTTATTGTTTGCTCATGTTCCTTTAACACGTACCTTTGTATGTGAGATGAATAAATTGTGCATAACTTTTTAAATATCCTCGTTCTGTTCTCTATTTTTGTTCCACCTATCAGATTTTATGTCTTTAATTTATAAACGTTAGCGGGCCTCCTGTGATTATCTTTATTTGGGCGCACAGGCCATATTATATCGCGGGATATCCAGGGGTCCACTACACCATAAATACGTAAAAAATGCGTATATTGTCAAAAATTCCCTTTTCTACAATATAGCTATTTGTGCTATGTTATAATACTTATTACCTAAACGATACTGAATATTTTTTAAACATTAAAGTATATTTAATCACATCTCCCTAATAGCTGTCGCGATCTGTTAATAAAAATTATGTTTTATCGTCAAGATTTTGAGAGGAAAGACCAAAGGATTTTTTAAGTAAAAATATTTTTTAAATCTCGAAATTTTGGTTAAATATCTTATTTTTCTGGCGCCAATACAGAACTGTAGATATACAACACGTCTTTCACTCAAGCTTTCCACCGACCGGACAATGATCACCACACGTTGCATTACAATTCTCATTCTCGCCAGTGCCATTCTCGGATATTGGGAAAGGGCTCACTGCATGCTCACAAGGTAACACGATGAAAGAAACGCAACATGGAGAAATAAGAATTTGAAATCCGTTCGCCATATTATATGTAGATGTTATAAAATAAAATAAGACATATCTCGGCTGATTTACAGGCAAATAAACTAACATACTCAATAGCGAGAGCCGGATGTGAACGAGACAAGGCCCCGTCACAAAATGGCCATTATCTTCGTTTACGCATGTTCCCGACGCACAAGTTCCGGTTGAAAAATAAAATAATATTTTAAAGTGTTTCTATTTTTCGACCAATAAAAATGCTTCCCTCCTAATTATACTCGCGTTGTATTTCGAGCCTGTTAAGCCATAAAAAAAAAACGCCATAAAAGGGGTCACACGGAAGTACACCAGGCAGTCAACAGTGGTTGAACTCTCTGCCTTCGGGCGGGGAGGATCCCGAAGGAGGCTACGCCGAAGGGCGGATTCTCTTTCGGGGAGGTAAACCGACCCTGAACCCGTTTATACGGGTTCAATGGGCATATTTTTGGCCGAGCCCACGGGCTCGGAGATCCCACGTTAAAAAGGCCTTGTGCCACATGACGCCCTTGTGGGAGGGGGACTGAATATCGTCAACAGGAGGCCAGGGAAGAGACCTGTCACGGTCAGGCTGAGCGGTCAGCAGCAGCCAGCAGCAGTAGCGCCACGCCAACCAGCGAGAACTACTATGAGAGATCAACCCAGATCTTCAGCCGGCCTATGAACTATACCACAAGGTAGCTGTCCCAAAACCACACGTTCCTATCGAAATAAATCGCGTAAATCTATTTCTGCTGTTGTATTTCTTTCTTGCAACCATACGCTTGTTTATAACATAGATGTTTTATTCAGGGCTTAGACTGCTGCTTGTCCGGTGGTTTCGGAGGAGATACTTGGGACAACTTCTGCTATGTCAGTTTCCCCTTACCAACTCATCGCTCATCTATTCATCCCGACGTGGTGGCTGACAATACGAAATGGAGGCTTTGGAATTGCTCGACGGGCGTGCGTTTCCCGTCAAAGGCGGACCAGAATTCTTCCCGATCCCAAGCATTCCTTTGGTTAAAGTGGATGCTGTTTAGAAGACCGCTGGTCCATCAAACAGAAACACTTGAGATCGATATAAAACCACTCCTTTCTTTTCTACATGGGTGCCCATAACATCATAGGACGATAGAATTGTCTGGGAAAGTCTTTTTGCCATGATTGATTTGGAAATTCTTGCAAAAATCAGACAATTGGCGGATTTTAACGAAACTTTAAGAGCTTATTCCCAAATGAATGATATTAATTTATTAAATGTTTCATTTTTAGAAAATTTACGCACACACACACACACACACACACACACACACACACACACACATATATATATATATATATATATATATATATATATATATATATCAAGTATATGATTGGTGTATACGCAATAAATTCCAATAACCAAAAATTACTCTTCTTAAAAGAGTGCTCAATACAGAGTAGAGCGAATATAATTATTTATTTAAAAATTATAACACAAATATGTTATAAAATCATATATATATATATACACTACAGTCTAAAAGTCTTCTGATAATTTTTTTTAATTGCCCCAAAAATTAAAAGTTTTGTACTTTAAATATGAGAAAATTATTATAGATGCTTAAAAAAAAGTGAGAAATGATTTTTATTAGAAGTTTATTATGGAAAAAATAAAGAAGCATTTTATGATTAAATTTTGCTCTCGTCAAATTTAGCCTTGAATACTGCAGCACAAATTTTTGGCATTCATTGCAAAAGTTTCTCAAAGTATAAGTTTGATAATTAATTCCAGTTATTTTTCAATGTCTCTAAGAGATCTTTTTTCATTTTTTTTTTTTCATTCTTCTGTCAAGTTCATCCCATGCTAATCCTGGGGTTGCTTCAAACTTTTGAACTGTAGTGTATATATATATTTACATCTGTTACCTTATATGTATTTAATCTTATTAAATGTCTAGAAATTCATTCCTAAAGTTTTAAATTTTTTAAAATTATCTATTAAATTATAGTGGTCATTGTTTTACATTTTTAAGATTTTTTGTGAAAAAATTATATAAAAAAGATGTTTACGTTATATTCTTCATGTAATTTTATAACAATTATCCCCACTTACATAAATTAGCCAAACATCAGGCTGTCAATGTCTCAACATCTTAAATAAACACCTACCCCCGTATTAAAAATATGCTTTTCTGTGATATTTTAGACTAAAAGTAAGTAATGTGTTCCAATTTAGATTAATTAAACTTTAAGTCAAGTAATTTTTCATCAAATAACCTTTCAGAAAAGTATATTTTATTTTTGAAAGATTTTTTAAAATAAAGATAATCATTTTGTGTTGACAGATTTGTCAATATAGACGATTTCAACGGTATTGATAATCAGAAAAAATAATTGCAATCAATCTAAATTCGGTTTGAAATACAGCAAAATATTTTCTTTAATATTGGAAATATTAAATTTAATCTATTAGCCTGGAATTAAAATTAAAATAAAAGCTTCAAGAAAGATTTTTTTCATTTTTAAAATACATAAACCTTTCGCTTTATTTTTTTAAGTACATGAAGGTAATTTTGTATTTTTTATGTATGAAAGTTAACGACTGACAGTTGATTTCAGGTAGTAGAGTTATCTGCCTTGAACTGGCGACTCCAGACGGCAGGGTCTTTAATATCCCATTAGTGGTCAGTTCCAAAGTTACAAAGACCGACTTTGAAATAACAGCGTGAAACGTATGAATGATTGAAATAAAATTTGGTCATTTTTAACGGCGTGGATAAAAACTGATTAAAAAGTATTGTGATTTTTTAATTGAAGAAACAAATAAAAAAAAATAAAAATAAAATAAAAGTAAATAAAACAATTATTATTATTTCTTTTTATTAAACTTTACTTAGATGAGAGGAAATTTCCTTTTGCGCGTGCAAGATTTTGACAGGTGCTCGAGTAATTGTTCCAGGGGCAGATAACTCGGATAACTCAAGGTTATCGGTCTTTTGTCTAACTGGTTTTTACAATTGTCAGTTTGGGGGTCGATTTTATCTTCTCTCTTCTCCAAGAAAAGATCCAATGTTTCAAGAATTTGGAACTTCTAGTTGACTTCGGTGACATACGATCATGGCTGAAGATGGTGAAGTTCTTGATTGTTGGGAGCAACTCGATGATAAAACCGTACGTATTCAGTTCTCTGTATATGACAACGAAAGAATGTATGTAACATGCTTGTGGCCGCAAAATGGGGGATCTATACGTAGTTGTAACAAATTGTAAACTGATCCCCCTTTAGTCATTGTCCAAATTCCGCTGTAAAATTACATCAGGTAATGTTGTATTTGGTTGTGTTTTTCTGTTTTAGAGATTTCAAAATCCTGATGGCCTGTTAAACTCTAAAAATAACATATTTTTAGATGATGTAAGTCCCAGAAAAAGATTTTTTAAGGAATTGACATAACTTTTGAAGACTTGCTAACTTCCTTTTAAAATTTCTCAGTTAAAATATCGAGTTAAGAAAACCGTTTTTAAAAGGTATTTTTAATTAATCAACATGAAAAGAATGAAAACAAAATGTATTTAAAAATGTATATCTTGGTTGTTTATTAAAAGTTGGTAAAAGGATTTATGTAGTTTAGAATTTAAAATTAATTTAGATTCCAAGAGGCAGACCCCTGACTCGTTAAAATTGTCAATTAATTAAAGTGTTAGCTATGTGAACTCTAATTGTCTCTAGGTGTCAAAATTTCGTTATTTGGTCCTTTATTCAGGGATTAGAAAGGTTTCTGCCAAAATAGAATGGTTTTAGATCCAAATCTGAAGAAATCGTAGCAGACTTCGCCTTTACCGGTGTTTCTTAAATACCATTTCGTAAAAAAAGAAAAAAATCTCGACAGTTCTGTTTTTCCAATTACGGAAGCCCATTGGGAGTAGAAATGGTCGTCTTGAAATCAGATTGTTTGTCTCGAAAGAGAAACATGATGCTTATTTGTTTAATTTTGAAGAATTATTCTAAGTTCAGTCATTTACTTAATGGTTTTTAATAATATTCTGAATGTTGATACTTCTGTGGTTAAAATTAGCTTAACTGCTTAAGAAAGGAAATTATTTCAATTATGGTTTTCCGTAATTGGAGAAAAAAAATCTATTGCCGGACTCTTATGGCCTGTAGGGCTAAATTTTTAAGTTTTCTTCCTCGGGACACTTGTTTTTTTTTTTTTTTTTTTTTTTTTTGAATAATTATAAGAGATTTGTTCAATTTAAAGTTTTAAAAATTTTGAATATTTTTTTGAAAGATCCTTAATAAATTTAAGGTTCAATTTGCATTTTCACTTGGAGAAGTTGTTTTTAGGGTTTATCCTATTTTTTTTTATTTTTCAATTTAAAAAAAAGTAATTTATTTTTTAAAATAAAAACCTTGCAGTTTTTTAAATTGTTATTTGTACTAAATCTTAAAATAAACATTTCTATTTTATTTTTTTAAATGAAGACTATAATTTTTCCATATTTCTTTTTTTAAATTTTCTGAATTTATTTAGTAGAATATTTGACTTAATTTTTTTAATAAATTTTTCATTTCTAAAAAAAAATTGATGAATTAAGTATTTTATTTTTGTTGGAAAATGTCAGTTTTTATTTCTTTTCAGTTTAATTAAAACAAGTAAAAGTGAATTTTAAATTATTTTTAAGGTGTAAAAAAAAAATGCCAACTTTTTTCTAAATTTTTTTTTATTTTATTTTATTCAAAACATTTTTAGAAAGATTTTTTTTGTTGCTGTAATAAATTAAATCGCTAATTAGAATCTCGCCAGATTTTTATAATCAAAACGCGATTATTTTTAATTAAATAGAGTATTTTTTCATTTGTAAAATATTTTTTAAATTAAAAAAATAATTGCTCAATTTTTTTTTAATAATGATAACCAGCCTAAATTTTCTGTTTTAGATGAGATATTTATTTCAACATTGTTCGATGTATTTTTTTATTGGAAATAAATAACTTTTACTGTAAAAATTATATGAAAAAACAGCTAAAATTAAACTAAACATAATTAAACTTTCTTCATCTTTTAATAAACGTAACGATCAAATGGCAATATGAATTGTGTGCAAAAAAACAGCATAATTTTGAATAGCCTTATTTCGGCATAAAACATCTTAAATTTAAGAAAAAAAAGTCCAATTTTTATTTTATTTTAAATATATATATATATAATATATATATATATATATTAAAAATGACTCCCTTTTCAACTCTACAGGCGATTCGTTTTAGGTTTATTATAAGAGATATGATATGGGGGATCAGTTTTTAATTGTTGTTGTTATGTAAACTGATCCCCCATTTTATGTCCATTGTTGATGACCGTAACATTCGGCGCCATGCTGGTTGATTTTAGCACATGTTAAGTTTTTGACATTCTTATTTTTAAATTGAATTTTCTTCTTTGACAAACTTTACAACCTTTTAATTCAACATTTTTAATAAAACTGAACATTTTTTTTATTTGCTGACAATACTAAATTCCGTCTTTATTTATTTGTTTCGAATTATTAAATAAAAAGCGAAGCGTTATGTTCTTTTCTGTGTTTGAATATGAAAGAGGATTAGTTTATTAAAATAAAAAAAAGGATAAATTCCGTTTTATTGCACAAATAAATGATTTTATCAGCATAAAATATTAATTATTCTGTGATTAATAAAAATTAACTGGATTTAAAAATATTGTCTATACTGGTTAAAAGAAAATAAACATTTAAGGAGAGGTCGCCAATTTTTGCAAATTAAACAAAAGGAGGCTTCTCTTCCTTTTTAAAGGCTTTTTGCTTTCAACGGAAATTGTTAAAATTCTTTTCTTGTCCTCTTTAAAATTATTACATATTTTAAAGTTGTCATTTATTTCGTATCGATTGTCTTGTTTGAATTTCCTATAAAAGTATTCCCTCATTTTTCTTTTCTTCCCTGTAGTCTAAACTCACACACCTACACAGACTAACTGCAGTATAGTACAATAATCTATGTATATAACAAGGGTTAAAAAAAAAAAATAAAGCTTGTCTTCGTTGAATTGTTGATCTGTAATATTTTTTGTGAAAAATATAGGAAACTAAAAAAAATCTTAAACTCAAAGATATTTAAAAAAAAAAAAAAAATTAAAAGAAATGAAGGCTTTAAAGTTACAATTTAAAAATTAAAATTACAATCTTCTATGTGCCGTGTCCCTTCAGGACGTTGGCGATCATGCCTCTCGACAGTTTTCTGTCCTTTATTGCTCTTAATAAATTTTTGTCTTTATCTTATCTCTCTTAAACCTCCTTACCCCCATTTATTAAAGCAAATTAAAAGTTTACATGTGTGATTAATATAATCAGTTTTAGATTAAAATCATCAAATTAAGCATACAGGTGGTGTAAACATCTGACCAAAGGTAAAAGGCAAAACATTTTATTTTTAGCTTCAAGCTTAAACCATAATTTATGCTGTACATCCAGAACATAGAAAACTGCATAGCTAATCATGTGTAAATATGACCATTTAGAGAAGGAAAAAAGTTCTTAATAGACCTTAAAACATTAGTTTAATTTTTAGAAAAATTTGTCTTGGTATATGAAAGCTGTAAGATATTAAAGTATATAATAATTTTATTTTAAACTTGGTTACTTTAGTACAATGTACTTTAGCTACAGATTCGACTTGGGAGTCAGTATTATTTTTGGTCATTATACTTTTGAGCAGCACTTCTTTTTTTTTTTTTTTTTAATCAAGCAAGGGTATAATGCCACTAAGATGCAAAGGGCTACTAGGAATGAAAGAGAATGAGAAGACTTTAAAAGGAACTGGTAGTAGATCTGTACTCCTGTTAAAAAGACTGGGGAGGGGTATGAACCAGACAATAAAATGGGAAATAAAGTGAGATAAAAAAGGTGATAAAGATGATATTTTTGCATTTCCTTCTTCCAATACAATGAGGAAAACTAGAAAGATATTTTTTTATTTAAACAAAAGAAAAGGTGTGAATGACAAGTATCAAGTAGGCCCCTTCAATCATGGTTGTGGTTGAGTTCATAATGTTCTGTTTATATGAAAGTAGAAATGATTCTGTCACAGCTTTTTAATGGCGAACCAAAATATGAGACCTGAAAAAATATCTGTATTACTCATTTGGACAGATATTGGGAAGTTAGTGAAGCAGGGAGCTTTTCACAAGTTCCACTCCTTATATGAACAGGAATACACTTGAAAAGTTTGTACGTCTTATATAATGTGGATTTAAAATTAGGGTATACTTAACGGGAACATGCGATAGTGTATACTTAACGGGAACATGCGATAGGGTATACTTAACGGGAACATGCGATAGGGTATACTTAGTAGGAAGCAAATGAAAAGATGGAATTAGTAAGCATTATTTATAATGAATCTTTTCAAGTTTTGTCAAATTTTATTTTTAATTCTTACATGAAGCATTTTCTTTATTTTATTATGAGTTTAATTTATTCTTCATGATGCTTTGTGTCCCAACAGTCTGGCAAGATGTAGCCTTCATCATTATTATTATTATTATTATAGTCTGATTCCATCTTATTATTGGTGCATTGTATCCCAATCCTCTGGCCAGGTACACTCTTCATAATTAGCATTATTATTTCATTGTTAATTTGATCCCATCTTTTTATTGATGTTTTTTTATCACAACCCATTGGCCAAGTTATATACTTCATTATTATTATTATTTCATTATTAGTTTGATCCCATCTTATTGTTGATGCTTTTTATCCCAACACTCTGGCCAAATATACTCTTCATTATTATTTTATTACTAATTTGGTTCCAACTTATTGATGCTTTTTATCCCAACCCTCTGCTTAGATATATGCTTTGTTATCATTATTATTTTATTGTTAGTTTGATTCCATCTTATTATTGATGTTTTATATCCCAACCTGCTGACCAGATAAACACTTCATTATTATTATTATTATGATTATTATATTGCAAGTTTGATTCCATCTTATTACTGATGCTTTTTGTAGTATTGCATGTAAATGTGGTACTGCTATAAAAGCAGGACGTCACAGTGAACACCAGTTGAGCTACTATCTGTTGACCTGCCAACGTCTATTTCAGTGTGTAATCTACTTCATAACAATATGGCATCTCTGATAGGATCCCTAACCATGTTGGATGAACCAGAGCACACAGAAGTGTGGATTAGATATTTATCAGCATTGGCTAGGGTAAAGAAACTGAAAGACAAGAAAGCCTCCAGAGGTGAGAATGAAATTACTGATTTATTTTTAGCTTTGGCAAGATGTGAAGCCATAAAGAAAATATCCATTATACTGTACCCCAAGATACTGGAAGTCTTAACATAGGACATTTCAACCATTATAAAAAGAAACCTGCGACAAAAAAAAAAAAGCTGGTTATTTCAAGAACAAAATTCCTGGAAAATAGACAGAACCCAAATGAAACCGTAATGCAATATTTACACAGATTGAAAGAAGCATCAAGATATTGTGAGTTTGAAAAACTGGGTTCAAAAGAAATGTCTATAAAAGACTAATTGATTGTATGTATGACATTTCATA
Source organism: Acanthosepion pharaonis (assembly GCA_903632075.3). Taxonomy (NCBI): domain Eukaryota; kingdom Metazoa; phylum Mollusca; class Cephalopoda; order Sepiida; family Sepiidae; genus Acanthosepion; species Acanthosepion pharaonis. The sequence goes on along the minus strand of CAHIKZ030004631.1, from coordinate 69,359 downwards.
CAAACATAAGATCCTAGAATGGCTACATGCGAATTATATGAATTTAGAAGCAAGTATAAAATTCTTGCAGCAATTAGAATTAATTAATGAATTTAACAATTCTAAAAACAATGTGTAAACATACAACACAACTGAAATCCTAATTAAGCGCAAATATTGTGACAACACACAAGAAATAAAAACAAATGTCCAGTTCTAGAAAAATTATGTTCAAGCTGTAAAAGAAAAGAACATTTCTAATTTTTGTGTAAATACAAAGAGAATAGAAAGGGTAGAAAATATAAACAGAAGTATATTCGATAAGAACACCTGCAAAAAGTAGAGAGGCAGTAAAATGGAATGGTATAACTTTTCCTATGCAGGTTGACATGGTGAGCGATGTTACCTTAGTCCTAATAATTTTATGGAAAAATGAGTAAAACCAAATTAAGGAGAAAAAATGAATCTGTCAACAAAACTCTAGGCTCCTTTGAAAGAATTTTGAGACAAAAAATGTTTTGCGATTATTCCCATCACTGTTTTAGAATGCACAAAAACTTTTAGGAATACATTTCAAAAGTGGATACAGTAAAATTAATAAACTGTATAAAGTCAGAAGAACATGACATAGGACTATTGAAAGTATATATATATATATATATATATATATATATATATATAAATATATAAAAATCTTTTTTTATTTAGAAGAAAATAGTCACCCAATCTATCAGGTCATCCCATAAGTTCTGTCCGAATTTTACCTATTTTTAAAATGAACGAGATTTAAAGAGTATTTTATAATGTCTAATGGAGCTGAACATTATTTTTATGTTTAGATGCATTTAAACTGATCAAATTTTATTTCAGAGAACAATAAAATTAAATTTTGTTTGATTAAAACCCTGCTAATCATTTGAGGCACATAATGCTTTATGAGTTCAAGAAAGGAAACTCAGCAGACGAAGTGGCTAGAAACATTCACTCAGTTTATGGAGAGGAATGTATGAATGAAAGAACTTGCAGAAGATGGTTTGCAAAATTCAGAGGTGGAGATTTCACCCTTGAAGATGAAGATCGAACTGGACATCCAGTTGAGTTTGATGAAAAGCTTCTTGAAGCAGCCCTTGAAGAAAATCTTGCTTTATCAGTTGAGGAATTGGCAGTGATTCTCAGTTCAAACCATACAACTGTTCATCGTCATCTTCAACAACTTGGAAAAGTTGCTAAACTTGGAAAATGGGTGCCTCATGAATTGTCTGAAAACAACCTTAAATCCCAAGTTGACATCTGCTCTTCTCTCCATTCTCGCCAACTTGTTTCACCTTTTTTGAATAGACTTGTGACTGGCGACGAAAAATGGATCTTTTATCGAAATGTTAAGCATTGTAGACAGTGGCTTGGTAAAGAGGAAGGACCCCAGCCACAGCCAAGAAGGGAACTTCCTGGACAAAAGGTTCTTCTTTCAATCTGGTGGGATCGCCAAAGAATAATCCACTTTGAATTCTTACCACCTAATGCAACAATTAATGCTCAAATATACTGTCAGCAATTAGAGCATTTGAACCAAGCTTTGAGGAAAAAAAGACCTGCTCTAGTGAATCGAAAAGAGGTGATGTTTCATCAGGACAATGCACGACCCCACACAGCAAGAATCATGTCACAAAAGATCGAAGAACTTGGTTGGGAGAAAATTTCTCATCCACCTTATTCTCCTGATCTTGCTCCTTCAGACTACCATTTGTTTCATAGCTTACAGAATAATTTGGAAGAAACAGCTTTTGTAACACAGGAAGAGGTGAAAACTGACATTTGTGAGTTCTTCGAATAAAAGCCAAAAGAATTTTACAGTAATGGAATTAGTAAGCTTGTTAATAGATGGAAGGAAGTCATAGATAATCAGGGAAAATACATTGTTGATTGAATCTGTAATTAAATGTAACATTTGGTCACTTGTTTTCTTTATTCAAAATTCGAACAGAACTTATGGGATGACCTGATACTTTGAATCTCAAAAAGTACCTATTCATATTCTACCCATAGTAATGCAAAAAGTTAAAGAAAATGGTAGAACAAACCATATTAGAGAAAGTTACTGAAAGTTGCGATATGAAAGCCTAGTTGTGATTTGAGTATATGTGGGGTTTAGAAAGTAGGTGTGAATTATCAGATATGCTCTTTACCTAATATAGAAACATCAAGTCATGAATTAGCAGGAATGAAATACTTTGCCAAGATTGGCCTGGAATTGGCATATAACCATATAGAAATTGACAAAAAATTTAAAGTAGTCACTACAATTAATGAGGTGCAGAACTAATTTCAATAAACCTGAAGTTTTCAAATGAAATTAAAATTTAATTTATTGATTTTCTTAAATTTTGATCAGTAATGGTTTATTTTTAACAAGAGTTTTTTATAAAAAAAGAAAAAATAACTAAGCAATTAACTGTTCTTGCTACAAAGAATATTACATTTTTATTGGATCAGATTTAAATGAATAAAAGTAAATAAAAAAAAAAAGTACCACTTTATTCATTTCCAACAACAAAAAAAAAGAATAAAATTTCTGAATTATTTTATTTACTAAAGATTTTTAATGCTAAATTAAAAAAATTAACACCAACTCATTTCATTTTGTTTAGGAATTCACAGAAATTGATAACTTTGTCAAAATTAGTTCTGTCACTTCAATTAATACTCCTGTAGGCTTACTAAGATGGATTCATCTTCCCTTTGGAGTTAAGACTTCAAGCCACATTTTTCAAAAGGCAATTAAAAATGTTCTATTCGAGGGGGTAAAAAAATATAATCAAGACGATATAGGCAGAGGGACTTGCAAGTAAAGAGGAATTAAACAACCCAAAAAAAAAAAAAAAAAAAAAAAAAAAACAAACAAGTTTTAAACAAATTAAAAAATGCTTGTACAGCAATAAATGTGAGTTGAATTGCAACAAAATATCGTATTTGGGATACCAAATATCTAAAGGAGGGATTTCACCAGACAATAAACCAATAAATAAAATATTGGAAGTATCTACACCAAAAAAATGAAGAATTAGAATCCTTTTAGGGATTGACTAATTTTCATAGCAAATATCTACCAAGATACAGTGACCTAATAGAACTATTTGCAGAAAAAGAATACAGAATTTAAATGGACTCAAAGGCAAAATATAGATTTTGAAAGCTTAAAAAAAAAAGGCACTAATAAGAAAAACATTTGCAAAAATCTTTGTTCCAAAAAAATTTGGTTACATTGGTTACAAATACAAGTGAACGTGCTGTAACCACAATTTTATCTCACGAAGTTCATTCAATAATGTACCTGTCAAGAAAATTAATCTCAGCTGAAGCTAACTATTCAAATATTGAGAAAGAAGCAATAACAATAGTGTGGAGCACAGAAAGAGCTCAAAATTTTTTGTTAAAGTCAGGTTACAAGACTTTAAAATTTATATTTAACCCCAGAAAGGAATTACCGAGAGTCAAATCTAGAATTTTAGGATGAGTTATAAAACTCATGGCCTATGATTTTGATATCATATATGTAAAAAGGATATACTATCCAGACTAAATTTCGACGGTAAAAAAAAATTTAGTAGTGTCTGAAAATTCAGAAGATAAAATGCTACATTGGGTTGAAACGGACGTGTTAACACTAAATCATTTCAGAATGGAAACTATACAAGATTCAGTGTTAAGTAGAATTTCAGACCGAATAAAAAGAAATATATAGAGCAATTGTTCAATGGCAGAAAGACCCTGCAAAGTATCGAGGCATAAGTTAACTGTAGAGAAATAATACCCCCCACTAAGTTTAAGAAAATAAGTACTAAAAGGTGTACATTGTCATATAACAGTGACACAAATGGGATTAAAATTACAAGTGTGGAGGCCAGCATATTCCCATGACGTAGATGTAAAAAGGTGACCAAAATGTTCTGAAATAAAAAAAAAAAAAAAAAATATTGGCAAAACAAAATTTACTCCTGGCTTAAAGAAAAAGAACCATGGGCTCAGGTACACATGGATCATGGATTAAAGGCATGGGTCTATTTTTAATTTTAGTAGATTCATTTTCAGAATGGCCCGAAGTAATTAAGGTTTCTGACAGAAAAGCCACCACTGTAAAACAAATATTAAGAATAATATTTTTAAGGAACTAAAACTTTGGTCTCATACTAAAATTTTGCAAGGAATGTTTGTGCTAATGGCTAAAACATATTGGATGCATCCCGGATAAAACGCCACCCTTCCACCCACAATTGAATGGACTTGCAGAAATAATGGTGCATATTGGGAAAATTCCCCATCTAATGATAATATTTATCAAGATTACTGTTAATCTATAGGATAATTCCACATGCCATCAGACTATAAAGTTCCTCCGTATTAATGGGTAGACTGTCTTTTTTTTATACCAAACACTTTCACTTGTTAAAAATGACATTGTTATGGGAGCTCAGTCTACCCATTAATCTAATCCAGAGAAGGCGGACTTTTTAGTACAGAAAGGACACAACACCGCCATACTAACAAAAAATGTACAAAAATGTACTGGCCCATGTGGGTCAGTTCAGATGCAGAATGGAATCTGAGGATATATAAATGGATGAAGACTCTGAAGGTGAAGAACATGAAAGGGAGGGGACTAATGATTCCATTAGTGAAACTGAACAATCTGTGGATGATAATGACCAGAAATCTGACGAGGAGTCAGAAAAGGAAAATAAACTCAGACCTAAGTCCCCTATAAGAAGAAATCAAGATAGACACCAAGAAAGATAGTTTAGATTCCCAAGAATAATTAGAAGTCAAAGGTCAATGAAATGCATGAGGCTATTTTGGTTCAGGGGGATATGTAAATGAAGTACTGCTATAAAAGAAGTATGTCACAGCGAATGCCAATCGAGCTACCAGCTGTTGACCTGACAACGTCTATTCCAGAGAGTACTCTATTTCATAACACTTTTTATCCCAACCATCTGGTCAGATACACACTTCATCATCATCATCATTATTATTGTTATTTTATTGCAAGTTCGATTCCTTCTTATTGATGCTTTTTATCCTAACCTTTTGGTCAGATGCACTCTTCATTATTAATATGATTATTATTATTATTATTATTATTATTATTATATCACTAGTTTGATCCCATCTTATTATTGATGCTTTTTATACCAACCCACAGGTCAGATATACTCTTCATTATTACTTATTATAATTGTGTTTGTTCCTTCCTTAGTTACTTAGTTCATCTGTCCGTTACTCTTCAGTACTGATCTGTATTTGGCGTCTCACTGGCGGCAATTTTCAAAGAAACACCCTTACCCACTCCAAAGCAGTTAGAGGAGCAGCAATGGAGGATGACTATAACAGTCCATTTTTATTAATTTCTTCATGTTTGTTTTTTTTTTTTTTTTTTTTGTGTGTGTGTATATATATATATATATATATATATATAATCTTGTATTTTTTGGATTGGAGTGTTTTCAGAAATTCTTGAGACCCTTAATTGCATTAGGTATGTGTCCTTGGTTTTTATATATATATATATATTATGGCATTAAAGGCAAGAAATTTTTTACTATAGGCCATGATAAATTTTAAAACAAAAACACGAACACACGTCAACCGGTTTCGTCCCCTCTCTCAGAACTGTAAAAAGGGAAACAAATTATGAGAAGAAAGTCTATCGCAGATGATGTGAAAAGGGAAAAAATATAATAATAAAAGTTATAACACCAAAGATGCTAGAGACACAGCACTGCAAGCCCAAGCAAACAGTTTCTTTGTTTACAAAGAGTGGGTTGCCTGGACCTGATGAACAGCGTTTCCAACACCTTCAGATGGGATAATGAGTATGCTCTGGCCAGAACAGAGAACCAGCTCACGCAAAAATCCATAGCACAGGTCAGATTATTTATCAAGTGATCTGCTATAGAGGGCTTGCGGTGTTGTGTCTATAGAAAAAAATTTCTTGCCTTTAATACATTTTTGTACCATTAAAACACACACACACACACACACACACATATATATATATATATATATATATATATAATAAACTGTTACATTGGAACATGCAAGTTACCATGACAAAAGTGTATATTTGTTTCAATGTCTAATTTAGACATCAGGTGGTTAACATTAGTGGGTAATAATATGATTATATTTCAAATTACAACTTCTGAAACATCACTTCTTTTCACATTTTTGAAAATTTTTCCTAGAACGCAAAGAAACAAATAAATAAAAAATATTCCATAAAAGGAAAAGAAAGAAAACGGCAAATTAAAGTAAAAAAAGAAGAGAATAAGAAATCTAGAAAGAGAAAAGGAAAGTATAAAAAAGCAACCCTACTGTAGAGAGAAAGAAAAGAAAAAATGGAAGTATATCCAAATTTTACAGATAGAAAGGACAAGGAAAGAGAGGAAAATAAGATATAAGATGTTGATACCAGTTTTAACCAATGAAGTCATGTTATGATGGAGAATTCAAACTTAAACAGAAATATAACACAAGATAAAACATATTTTAGATACATTGTAGCAATTCAAACTTTATGGCATTTTGCATGAAATCACATATTTAAACAAAATTAAACATGGTATGTAAATAAAAGACACTTTTAGAAGAAAAACCAGATACAAACAAAACTACTTAACTATACCAACCTTACATTATAAATTAGAATACAAAATAAATTTTAAATATTTATATGACTTTTATATATTCATTTTGAACTAAAGACTATCATCAAACAACATCATCAGTAAAATAATTATAAGCCAATTCACGGCTAACCTATCAGTGATTTTATGAATACTAACCTATTTAATACCTTAATCTAAAATAAACCGCTAAAATGTTCATATAAAGGCAATATAACATAAGAGGGGTGATTATTGAGTTATAAAGTTTAGCAAGATTGTAAGGTTAATTCCTTAATATTCCTGCAGTTTACTGTAGTTTCAAATTACTGATTTAATAATTGATCGATATTCAAGAATTTAATTATCTGCATTTTCTCCTGTAGGCAAAGGAAACACGGTTCCAGCTTGTTTGAGAATTTTCCATTTAACTTTAGATGTTTTGTTTTCCTCTTTCAATTTCCAAAAGTATTTAGAAAGTGAAGTCATATTTTGTTTGTCAGCATTAGTAAAGGATGGGAGATGATTATACAAACATATTTTAAAAGTATTCATTGTGCTCCCAATATATATATATTTTAACAATCCTGGGATTTTCAATTGATGAAATAAAACACACATACACAAGGGATTTTATTAAGCATTTGTTAGATAAAGGACATTGGTCAGGATTCCTACAATTACATAGGTTAGTTATATGAGACAAATTAGAATCAGTACTAGCATTACAGTTATTGTGATATAATTTCAATGTTTTATTGTTGTGATTTATTTTCTCTAGATTATTAGTACAACTATAGCTAAGTTTTAGAGTATTCTGATTGAAATATATATATATATATGTATAAAATGAATATCTTTCAAAAGAGAGAACTATTTATATGTGGCATGTATTATATAGTTTTGTACATATATAGGTCTATTGTTTTCTGTATTCATATTGGAGGAAATTGGCATAGCTCTATGTTGGGATGGGGGAGTACCACAGACTGATTGGCATTGTCAATCTTTGCACACATGGTGGACATTCCCAACTATCTCTGTTGATTATTTTCCCAGCCTATGAGTATTGTATGTTAAAAAAGGATAGATTTAATGGCTAAATTTTATTTAGCTTCAATGTCTTATTTCTATACATATATATGTAGAAAAAGTTTAATTTACTCAATATTCTATTAGGTGTTCCATGGAAAATCCATGGCTCCCATTAGTTATTATTTCCTTGCTATGTTTTATTCCATCTTCTTATTATTGCTTTTTAGCCCAATGCCCTGGTTAAATACACTCTTCATTATTATTATTATTATTTCATTGCTAGTTTTATTCCATCTTATTTTTTATTAGTTTTTTTTTTTATCAGTCAGATACACTCTTCATCATCATCATTATTATTATTATTAATTATTTCATTGCTAGTTTTATTCCATCTTGATGCTTTTTATCATTGGTAAACCCCTTGGTCAGATAACACTCTTATCATCATCATCATCATCATCATTATTATTATCATCATCATCATCATTATTTCATTGCTAGTTTTATTTCATCTTATTATTGATGCTTTTTATCCCACCCCCCTTGGTCAGATATGCTCTTCATTATTTTTATTATTTCATTGATAGTTTGATTCCATCTTATTTTTCATACTCTTTATCCAAACCGTCTAGAAAGATGCATACTTCATTATAATTATTACTAGCAGTAGAGCCCGGCATTGCCCGGGGATGTAACAGTAAGAGATAGATCAAGTATCGACCATCATAAAAACTGAAAAATAAAATTGACAAAGATTATTGTTTAAGGTTGACGGACATGCATGTCTTAATTAGTTTTGTTTTTTTTTTTGGTCAAACTCAAACAAAAACATTGTTTTCAATCGTTATGAGTCTACCGATTGAATAGAATTTTATTATAAACAATTGTGTTGTAAATGGAATTTTTAAAGCATTCTGAATGTAAAAATAAAGAAAAAAGTGTGCAAGACAATAAGAAACACTACCTGTCAAAAAAAAGTGAAGTTTTGTTGAAATCGGTTGAAAAATGTAGGAAATCCGATCCCATATATAAATGAACACACACACACACACACACACAACCTGGGTTTTATAATATGTATAAGCTGATATGAGTTGTTCCCCTTTCATTCTGCGAAAGCAATGCCTCTTAATCGTGTTTTCAAATTGATTTCATGCAAAGACAATTGTTTTTTTTTCCAATTTTTGGCGCTGTTGGATAATTTTACGCAGTCCTGTGAAGTTTTGTTGAAATCGGTAGAAAAATATAGGAAATCCAATCCAATATATAAACGTACAGACACACACACAACCTGAGTTTTATAATAAGTATGGTATGATTATTACATTGTTAGTTTGATTCTATGTAATTGTCCATCTTTTCAACTGTACTCCTAGTGACCGTATCCCAATATATCATACCATTTTTGAATCTGGCCAACTCCATGAGCAATTAAAAATATTCCGGGCCGGATCTGAACCTGCAATCTTAAAATTTTGCATTCCCAAAATTGAGATCGTTTTTTTTTTTTTTTTTTTTGGCATGATTTTTTGTCTTCAAATTTTTGTATGATAACAATTTTTATAACCTGGAAATAAATTTGTGAATCAAATCAAAATTCAGTGAAAGTCACCCATCAAAATAAAAATAATTCATTTTTATTATATTTTTAAGTAAGGAAGTAAGGACCTTCATGCATCAAATTGTCTTTAAATTAAGTGGCAGCAGAAGAATTATCTTTGAACTTTTAAAAGGTAAACTTCAATATTAATGCAATACTTAAACTTAACTCCTCCCTACATATTGTGATGAAGGTCCAATTAAATGCCCTCTGCGGGAGCTAGCTTAAATGTCACCCAATAGGGCAGACTTTAAGCTTGTCATATTATTGATGCTTTCTATCCCAACCCTCTGGTCAGATACACTGTTCATTATTATTATTATTATTTCATTGGTAGTTTGATACTGTGTTATTATTGATGGTTTTTATCCCAACCTTTTGGCTAGATCCAATCTTCATTATTATTGTTATCATTTCATTATTTGTTTCATTCCATCTTATTATTGACTAGCAGTAGAGCCCAGCGTTGCCCGGGGATGTAACAGTAAGAGATAGATCAAGTATCGACCATCATAAAGACTGAAAAATAAAATTGACAAAGATTATTGTTTAAGGTTGACGGACACGCATGTCTTAATTAGTTTTTTTTTTTTTTAACGAATTGGTCAAACCCAAACTCAAGCAAAAACATTGTTTTCAATTGTTATGAGTCTATTGATTGAATAGAATTTTATTATAAACAATTGTGTTGTAAATGGAATTTTTTTTTCTTTTCTGAATGTAAAAATAGAGGTCAAGTTTGCAAGACAATAAACACTACCTGCCAAAAAAAAGTGAAGTTTTGTTGAAATTGGTTGAAAAATGTAGGAAATCCGATCCTATATATAATTGAACACACACACACGCACAACTTGGGTTTTATAATAAGTATAACTCAATATGAGTTGTCCCACTTTCATTCTCGACAGCGATGCCTCTTAATTGTGTTTTCAAATTGATTTTGTGCAAAAACAATTGTGTTTTTCCAATTTTTGGCACTGTCAGAATCACCGCAAGGTAATTTTACGTAGTCCTGTGAAGTTTTGTTGAAATCTGTTGAAAAATGTAGGAAATCCAATCCAATATATAAACGTACAGACACACACACACACACACAATCTGCGTTTTATAATAAGATGCTTTCTATTGCAATCCTCTGGTTAAACTCCTCAATATTATTTTATTTCTAGTTTGATTCCGTCTTCTTATTTTTCATTCTAACCATTTGGCCAGATACACTGTTCATTATTATTATTAATAATAATATTCTATTACTAGTTTGATTTCATGTCATTATTGGTGGTGTTTAGCTGCATCTTTGGCCAGAAATACATCTTGTTATCATCCTTTTTATTATGTTTTTATTCCATCTCAAACTGCTTTTGATTATTGTTCAAATATGTCAGAAAATAACAAAATTTCTTTTAATCTCACCTGCTGATATCCCATTTATTTTTTAATTTCTTTCAATTAGTATATAATCATAATTTAATCTTTTCTTTTTATAAAAATACATTTCTTTCTCATATGTGATGATGAATTTTTATTTTAAGTTGGTTTTAATTGCTGTTTCATTGACGGACAGTGATTGTTTTTTTTTTTTCAATGTTGAAAATTTCATAGTTTTGTTTTACAAATTAGTTTTGCTTCACTTAATCTCATGTGGAAGAAAATGGTTTGAATGTCTTTCACATATACAACAATTCAAAAGCTTAAATTCACTTCTGGTAATTTTTTAAATTGGCCCAAAAAGTAGTTTTGTTCTTTAAATAAGAGAAAATTATTATACATGGTTAAAAAAAACAAAACAAAAGGAGACATGATTTTTCATTATAAGTTTTATTATGACGAAAAAAGAAAAAAGCATTTTATGAGGAAATTCTGCTCTGGTCAAAATATCCTCCTTTAGCCTTGATTACTGCAGCACAAATTTTTGACATTCATTGCAAAAGTTTCTCAAAGTATAAGTTTAATAATTGACCCCATTCTTTTTTCATTGACTGTAAGAGTTCTTTTTCATTTTTTTCATTTTTTTTTTCACACTTCCGTCAAATTCATCCCATGCTAATTTTGGGGGTTGCTTCAAACTTTTGAACTGTGGTGTATATAGTTGTCTCCATTTATGAGTAAAAGTCAATAATATACCACAAACAAGTAATCAATAATAAATAATCAATAAAAAGTTAATATGCACTATAAAATAGCTACAAATATTTCTACTTGATAGCCTCTACATTAATTTTAAACTTTAAACTGTTATCTCCCAAACAATAATTGTTAGGATAATACAACAGATTTTGCTACTCATAATGCACTATTGACCAGCATATATAAATAGTGGAGATGGGCGGTTTAACTGAAAAACCAAATTTTTTAAGTTTCATCTTCACACTGTGAAACTGCATCAAAATTTTTTACAAAACTGAAATTGTTTTTTTTTTTTTTTTTTTTTTTAAGTGCTATCACTACTGAGTGACCATATCCAAAGAAACACTATTGAAAAAAGACTTTTAGTTGTTAATAAAATAAATATGTTAAAAACATTTAATTGACTTTACAAAAGAAATGAAGAAGAAAAAAGGAAATAAGCAGATATGACATTTGAAAATTATAGAACAGAAAAAAGGAAAATATAATATGATGTCTGAAATCTGTGTTTCAGTTTTCCCCCCAAAAAAAACAACTTTTTGTGATAAAATTAAGTTAACAAAATAGCAAGTAAAAATAAAAAAAATAATTGTCAGTTTCTTCTTAATGTTAAATTTTATGAAGTCGGGGTTTTTTTTTTTTTTTTTTAAGGGTTTTCTGGTAAGCCAGTTGCGCCAATCACGAAATAAAGTTGTTGCAAACAAGAAAAATGAAGATTTTTTTTTTTTTTTAATGAATAAATTTGTTTATCTAGAGAATGCACGTAAATTAGATATTAAGAATAATTAAAATAGTTCTTAATTTCACTTTTAAAATATGTATATTTCTAGATATGCGAGTCTCTAGTGTAAAATAAAATTGTTTGTTTTCTACAAATAAAATTATGTTTCTGTCTAGCGGATACGCCTAAAATTAGATATTAAAAAAATAAATAAAATATAAGTTTTAATCTCTGTTTTAAAATATGTATATTTTCAAAATTGCAAGTCATTTTTTTTTTTTTTTTTTTTAACCCAAAGTAAAAATTATTCCTTTTTAGCCACTAGTGTTTGGTGGGTGTTCTGCCTATAAAATTCTTCTAAACAAGGAAAATTAATTCATTTTATTTTTACAAATATGTTTATGGTTTTATCTGTCAAATACACTTAGGTAAGATTATATTAAAATGATTAAAATGGTTTTTTAATTTCAGTTTTAAAATTTGCAACTAAAAAAGAGTAGGTGATACTCACAGATTTGGAAATCTACACATTCTAAAAATCAAATTAAAAGCTTTTAATTATTTTTAATATTTAATTCGCTAGATAAAAACATAAATTTATTTTTAGGAGAAAAGATAATGTGCGAGAAAACGGGGGGGTGGGACAACTTCTTGCGAACCTGAAACGAACGCCTTCTTCTGAATGAACACTTTACGACAGCAAACGGGCAAAACGGCACCCAAGACTGCTGCTGACGGACGACCGACCGCAACGGCTTTTGTCGCCCAAGAAAAGATGCCAAACGACTCGCACGTCTTCTTCTTGTAGTCCTCGGTCGAGTTCATTATGGTAATCCAAGTTGTGCCTGGCGACAACACACACACACACACACACGCGCGCACGCACAGTTCGAGGACACTTCCGCGCATGCTTGTTACAGATAACTCATTGATTTTTCTTGTTAGAAGAAATTTATTTGCAAAACCCCAATAACAGTTGACTGGCATACCAGAAAAAACTTGCCATATTTTTAATTATTTTAAACACGAGGAATTTCATTTTTTGGCTTTTTAAAAGCCACATAAAGTAATTTCTGGAGAGCTATACCATTTTCTCTCTCAAATGTGTTGTCCAAAGACACAAATATAGATAGTTTATTTGACGATGTCTTTCGTATTTTACCAATTTGTTAATAAATATAGTAGTTATTTATAGTTGACAATTTATTCGAAAGTTTAATAAACTTTAAAAGTTATGAATTCTATGACTAAATTACCTTTAAAGCCTAAAAACTTACTTTAGGTGAACAATCCCTACTTTATTAATTTAATCCCTAATTTGTGGTTTTCGGTTTTTCAATTCCAGTGGTCTTTAACACATATCGATAAATTTTTATTACCCTTGCTTAAAACCAAATATTGACCCTTCATGCACCTGTTAACAGACTTCCACAATGACAGCTGCTTCAAAAAACATCATTTGAAAGTTGAAAAGTATATGGAGTGTTTATTTTACACAAGACAGTTCCAATAATTTGAAAGCACATACTATACATAATTTTTTTTTTTTTTTTTGCTGCTTTATAATTTTTGAAGGATTTGCTTCCACAGGTCAGAAAAGAAATGAACATATTCCTGGTTGTAGTTTAAGGTGTCTTCTAATTGAGTGTACAATTTCAAGAATACTGATTAAGATTGGTCACTTTGATTTTGTAAAACAAAGTAACATGTAAAATTTAGTCTTGAAAAACATATTTAGAAAGGACAAAGTTGCAAATTTATCAATCTCAAACAAAATCAGATATCAACTGGAAATGCTATCATTACACAAGAAAATGAATGGTTTCCTTAGAAAGCAAAAATACTAAATTAAAACCAAAAAACTGAATCGAAAACTACAATATCAAGAAAAAAAAAAACGGAAACCGGTACCGAACATAAATTGCCAAACCGACCAACTCTAATAAATAGTCAAGCCAAAAATACAATACATGTGTCCTGAAGATTGCGTTGAAGCAAGAAGCAGGCTATTCTTTAGCAACATGTTTTGTCCACTGATGGACTTCATCCAGGAAAATGTTAAGATTTTATTTTGCAACATATCTTTATGAAATAATTTGCCTTGATAGCATCTTATCAGTGGAAGAAACACTGTAAAGAAGTGTCAGGTCCAATCTTTTAGGGAATGACTGCAAAACACTTTTCAAATGCATGCTGGGATTTTTCTAAACCAATAAAATAGGTTGGTTCTCGATTTCATCTGACTTGAACCCAGTTTGTCTTGAAGTCCAAACATGCGTTGGTGTGTCAACACCAAATTCTTAGTTCTTCTTTTCTTTTTCTTGTTATTGCTTTTTGCAAACTTTGTCAATTCTGTTTGTTAAACAGTTCTGTTATTTATTTTGTATTTGACAATGACTACTCAGTCTACAAAAAGTCTGTCATTTTTCTTTATTCATATTGTTTTTTTTACATCTATTTTATTATCTATATTAGTGTTTTTACACATGTTGTTATCCATTATGAAATGGGCAAAGTCCAATAGTTATTTAAAGACATTTTTATGTTTATATGTTCTTTTTATAGATACAAATATTTAAGTAAATGCTCTGTTTATAATAGACAGTATTAAACAACATTTACCGGCCTGAATGTCCGAGAAATTTTCATTAAAATAATTGTCGGACTTTGTCCATTTCATAATGTGTGACGTCATTTGTTTACATTTGGTTACGCCATGAGCAGATATGAATGTACGTGAGAGAATCATGGAAGATTGTAGTCTAAAGACAGTAAAATTGACCTTGCTAACTAAACGCTCCTCTGTGGCCTAAACAGTTAAGGCACGTCAGGCTATACGACTGTTCCGTATAGGATGCAGGTTCAATTCCTGTCGGAGGACGAATATTTTCTATGAAAATATTTTGGACATTCAAGCCGGTAAATGTTGTTTAATACTGTTTATTATAAATAGAGCATTTACTTAAATATTTGTATCTATAAAAAGAATGTATAAACATGAAAATATCTTAAAATATGTTGTTATGATTGAAAATGCTACACTTTTTACTTACATTAAATAAGAAAAAAAAGATCCACTCAGATCAGTAGAATTGTAATCCAGGATTTTGCTTGTTCCATTCTCTTCATCTCTGACACAAAATGATCGTAAATCACTGATGTGATGAAGATGACCTGTTTGTTTTGAGATCAGCTTTGTTTGTTTCTTTTCTCATCCGCTGGTGGAATTAACTCCTACACTCTCCAATGTTTGGCTTTGCTGGTGCCGCCAAAGTAATTGGTACTTCTCTCATTCTTGCAGAGCTGACTTCCTTGTCAGTGCAGTCATTTTTGGCAGTTCTTGGCAGGCCATATTGATTTTCATGTTTAGTACTATCTCACATTGCATTTCATACCATTATCCTAACATCGTTCTCATCCCGCCACTATCTACCCATACCTTCTCTCCAGTGCCTGCCAACGTCAGGTAGTTAGTGGGTGTAATGTACATAATGTGTTGTTTTCTGTAAATGCTATTAAAGGCACCCACCCTGCTGTTGTGTCTGTTCAAGTATCTTACTCAAATGGTTTTCCCTTTTCTTAACTCGTTTATTACATCTCTCTCTTGTTATTTTGTATTTCGGTTACACTTCCTCTGCAAACTATTGTTGTTTTTCTCTCTTCTCTTCAACACAAGTTGACGGTAAACATGGATAAACGTGCCCAAAATAAAACAGTATGTCAAAAGGACCGTTTTTCCCATAAAATCATTTTTTTTTTAATCTCTTTGGCAATGTTTATTGTTTTAAAAAGTGGTTATTAGAATGGAAATAAAACCTAAACATATGATAAAAGGGAATTTGTACATTTATTTTTGTTCTTTTGAATTTACTACAGAAATATTAACACTAGTAAATATTATATTAACACTATTAAATATTATATTAAATATATTAAACACTATTAGATTTATTTACAAGGATAATTTTATATTTACAACATTCTAAAAACTAAAACAATTAAAACTAATGCAATATCTATCATTTACCAATTTATAAAGAAACAAATATGAATACAATTTTTTATTTAAAAATTTATAAACATTTACGAAATTATTAAAATATATCAACCAATTCTAAGAAAATTCTGATTATTTCCCATTTTATAAAGTTTGAATCAACTGACAATTAGTAGATGTTTTGTCAACCATTCTAATAAACAATCTAATGAATAAATAGTGTTTATTACTTTTGTTCTCAATTCTCAAGAAGAAAGAAATTTATTTTTAAGCATTTCACCTCAAGCAAGGCGGGAGAGCCACAGGTTCGCAGGGGGTTATATAGGGTGAAGACTAGAGAAAAAAATGTGTGTATGGAGAAATGAAGAAAGGATAAAAGATGAACGGAGTTCAAGACATCAGAAGATGGTGATTGACGTTGTTAAATTTTTGAAGATTGTAGTTATCAGGGAAGCAAGTAAAAAACAATTTTTTTTATTCATAAATTTACTAAATTATTAAAATCTGTGAACCAACTCTAAGGAAATCCTTATTATTTATCATTTTATAAAGTTTGAATCAATTGGCAATTAGCCGATGTTTTGCCAACTGTTCCAGTAAATAATATAATAACAGGCGAAAATAAACAATCGGACAGTGTTTATTATTTTTGTCGTCACAAAACAAAGAAAATCTGTAAATTCACTTTCATATGTTTGGGTTTTATTAAAATTCTAGTCTTCACTATTTAAATTAATGAACATTGCTGAAGAGTAAAGCTAGTTAACAGAGGTCATTTTTGAAAAAGAATGTACAGTTAAATCAGTTCATCATATATAACAATCATTTCAGCAAGATTTCAATGACTTTCTTAACAAAAAAAAAAAAAGATCAAGGAAAACAACTCTCCAGAACTGATCATCAAAAATTATGCTAATTTGACTGAATATTGTGTTGTAGGACTCCAAAATCCACTTTACAAAGGTCATTTTTGAAAAAGAGTACCCAGTTAAATCCATTCATCACATGTAACAATCATTTCAACAAGATTTCAATGAATTTCTTAACAGAAAAAGACATAGAAAACAACTCTCCTGAATAGATCATCTAAAATTAAATGATCAATCATTACTTGATAAATCCTTGTTGTTAGGACGCAGTTGAACTAATTCTGATATCCTGACACCACTTTCAGACTAGATATAGTAGATTATCATTTGGGAAATGTTCTAAAAATGCCAAATCATGATGTTTTAATTAAAATTAACTGACCAATCTTTTGCCAACCATTCCAATAAACAATCTAATAAATAATGTTTATTATTTTTGTTGTCAATTCTTAAAAACAAAGAAAATCTATAAATTGACCTTCATATGTTTAGGTTTAGTTACAATTTTAATCGTCGCTTTTTAAAACAATAAACACCTTGACACCATTATTATTTTAACTATCTTCACTCCAAGGAGTGAAGGTAGTTAAAATAATAATGGTGTCAAGGGAAAAACCATGCTTTTGACACTGTCTTATAACGGACATGTTTCTCCATTTTTGCCGAGTTGACATCCATGTTGCTTTTCAATTTGATTTGTCCCCACAGTCTTTAGGTGAAAGGGAGTTTGTTGTGCCCATCTCTTTCCCCAAGAAGTGGGATCTTTTTCACTGCAGTTTTAGATGGCCCTAGATTACAGGGTACCAGTTGGAAGGAAGAATACTGCATTATTAGATTGACATTCTAGGTCCCTAGTGGCATTTCTGAGGCAGGACAACTTATTTTCCTCACCAAGTCACTTTAGACAGATTTTGTGTATGTGTTGGGGGGGGTCTATTTCTTCAACCTCTTTTCCACAGACACAATGTAGCGAACATGTTGCTACTTTCTTGCTATTTCTATGGCAAATGTTCAGATGAGCGCTCCATTGCTTACTTCCGCCAGTTCAGACCTTTACAGCTTGGTCATGTCGTGTTAGTTCCATGGAATCAAATCGCCATCATTCATTCTATATTCTTACAGCATCATATTGAAACACTGGTTCCCATATGATCACCAAAGTTAAGCCATGTCGAGCCTGGTCAATCACTAGATGAGTGACAACTTGAGAATACCAGGTGTCATAAGTTTGGATGTGTGAATGGTGTAATGGATAATGGCTTGGAATTGTTAATGGGAGTGCTGTACTCCAATTCTCATTTGTTATATTCACTTACATGCAAATATTCTTCTTTCTGCCATACCCCACTATGGATTAATAAGTAAGACATGAATCACTAAATCATTATCTCAAAAAAAAACTTCTTACAATCTAAAAATATTTTCTGGCTTTGAATAACCTGCAAAGGGTTGATAAACCATAAAAAAAAACTAACTCCATCAATTGTAAGGAAAAATTTCCTTTTAGACAGCTTTTTCCCAAGAACTGCTGCTTTGTGGAACGGGCTCCAGTGTGAATGCTTCATCAAATGCTATACAATCTTCAAGTCGATGGTCAGTAATTATCTATCTGCCAAATCCTCTTAATTTCTTTCACATTTCACTTCATATCGTTCAGTAACCCTCTACCTCGAGTGGCTCTTGAGCCTTGTATTGATTGAACATTAGTAAAACAAAAAATAAAAAACACTGGGTTATAATGATTCCAGGAAGAATTCAAGGTATCCTGGTATTTCTAAGACATATATTTATTTGGCAGGGTCCATTTCTTCTCCAAGCCACTTTTGACAGACAATACTGGGTTATATGGTACCAGTTGCAAGGAGTAATCTTTGATCTGATTGTACATTGTGGCATGCAGGGCCAGTGCTAGGAATTGCAGGCACCAATTAAAAAATTGATGGTGGGTCCCTACTATATAAAAGTAAAAATTTATATACGTTTATATTTTGTGTCATATGCTTATCTTTAACAAAAATAAAAAAAACATTAAATGCTTGTGTTATGGAGTGATTTCACAGTGGAGGCTTGTTTTTGTACTAAGTCGGTCCTAAAATAGGTTCGACGTACAAAATGTTAGGAACTTCCTATAATAGGTATAACGCAGAGAAAATCTAGTTGTAGTCGCTGATACTTTAGTATCCGACTAACAGTCGTCCAGCATCAACTGACTGACCGACCCACTGAGCGACTCCCTCGTTACTCTTACTATTCCTACTTATTATAGGTGGGAGGGTCTATTAACTATAAAATAGGTGTGTTCCACTATAACAGCTTGATATACTAAAATTTTGAAAGACAATCTGAAATAATGATACTGGAGGGAAGAAAAGTTTTCAGAGCTTCAAGTTCTTCGACCAACAGATGGCCATCAATGTCTTTAGTTTTTTTCAGTAACTATCTCTCCATCAGCGTTGTGGTGTCTCTTAAAGCTGCTTCAAGGTCTGCTGTGTGCTTCCTTATTTCCAGCTTCAGTATACTTTGAAAGTTATTTAGAAATCCAAATAATTTTACATGGGTTTTAAGTTATTCAAATCTACACTCCGTGAACTGGTTTAGCACTAAGTTGATCTTTTGTCTCAAATGAAAACATTCTCTTCCTTCTATGTAGTTCAGTTTTCTTGAAATTTTCTAAATTCCAAGGGTAATTTAACAGCTTCAGCCAATTCATTTTCACCATTATTAAAATTTTCCTTTCTATAAATTCTATAAATAATAATAGTTTTTCAAATGACTTCATGCCTTCATCAATGGCCTTAGTTTCACCTTGTAGTTCTTTGCTTATATAGTTAACTTTAAAAAGTACTTTATACCAAAATATCAAGGGAAAACTTTAGTTGGTTTGCTAGACATTCAACGTCTGCTTTTACCTTGGGTCCTTCAGTTATCTCTGATACTTCCACAAGTGCTTCTCCAATCTGACACTCCCACTTTGTATTTATTGCTCAAGGGTTTAAATGATAACCTGGGTACATGTTTTTTTAAAAACTGCCCATCTTTCTGTTGATACTGAGAATAATATGTAGATTGTTTACAGAATCCCCCAAAATGTTATGGCATCTGGACAACACTTGGCTACATCTCTGAGTAAAAAAAAATTATAATTGTGATATGCACAAGGTACAAAAAATGCTCTTGAATTGTCCTTCAACAATCGTGCTTGTACTCCAGATGTATGACCTTTCATGTTGCTACTGTTGTCATAGCCTTGACCTCAAATGTCTTGCACTTCTCAATTTAATTCTTTCCCTGTGCTTAATAATGTTTTATATAAATCTTCTGTGCTACTTTAAACTTACATAAACTTTATGAAATGTTCGTAATCACTCTGAAAGAGCCAAATTACCATCAGTCACATACCTGATCGTTAGACATTTGTTTTTGGTGACTCATATCAGGTGTGCAGTCTAAAATAATGATGTATTACTTAGCTGCTTTTACATGTTTTGGTATCTCATTCAAAACAGCTGTAGCCATGATGTTTAGTAGTTCATTCTGGGTATTTTTTCTTAAATATTGATTATGAATTTCATGGGTTTTGATTTTTTTTTTTTTTTTTTTTTTTTTTTGTAAATGTGTATCAAGAACAGGATCAAATTTTCCAAGCAGCTCCACAGAACCTAAAAAGGTTTCCATTGTGTACACTCTCATTACCAACATTTTCTTCTGTTCCTCTAAATGATAAATTTCTCTCAGCAAAAATCTGCACTATTGCTAATAACTTTTGAATATTTGCTGCCAGTGCTTTGCATGTTGTGTTTGCTCATTCCCCCCATGAGAATGAGATGCGACACAAGGTTGGATTAATGTGGGGACCCGAGCGCGTACACCCGGGCAGGGACAAAAATTCCCCTCGGCCCCCACAACCGTCAGTTGCGCTGGCCTCAGTGGCGAGCACTGATCCCTCCCTCTTGTGCAATGGGAGGGTGTGACCTCAGGCAGCTGTTCTCCAGGGCTGGGCACCTCTTCAGTATAATTTTCCTCAGTTGCCCCTCTGTCCTCAGACAGAGAAGCCCCTGGGCGCACTCTGTCCAAGGACAGAGACGCAACTGAGAGATGATAAATAATGAGAAATCCCTCCATTGCATGTTCATTGACGATTGTTTTCACTCTCTTTGTCAATTGTCTGTCCACTACAAAGTCTTTGGTGTAACTCCCAGAAACTCCATGGGTCATCCAAATGGTTCTTTGAATTTTCATGCTTACATAAACTTGCATGAAGATTAGACCAATTGTTGAATCCACTTGTTGATAATGCACTGACTGTGTTCTTACTAAAAAGTTTGCAATAAAAGCAATAATTCTATCCGCACACTTGAGAGTATATAATCCAAGGTCTTTCATCCCCCCCCTTGGAATTTTCCTCTTACAGTGAAACTTTGAAAAACACAATTCCTTTTCATTTCCAGGAAAGCTGTTCACTGGAATATTAGGACTTTTCATTGTTAAATAATTTCTTACCTGGTTGTGTTATCATATTACACATTAATTACAATTGTATTCGTAGATGATCTATCCTTACATGATGTTTGGGCTTGTTCCCCCCCCCCCAAAGTCGTAAGCTTTCTGCTTTGGCCCTGTCTTCTGGTGCATTCAGATCGTCTTTGATTCACTTCTGCATCATCCTTTTCTAATTTGTTATCAATGACGTCATTGTATTTAACAACTGGAATTGGACTCAAGGTCATATCGTCATTTTCTGAATGGTTTTTGTTTTCTTCATCTTCAATACATGAGCGCTTCAAAGAGTGACAAGGAATTTTTTTAGGAACACCTGTTTTTTTTCTTTCTTTTCAGCTATCTTAGGTCATTTCTGGTTACCACTTAAATGTTTATGCCCTTTGCCCTTTGGGCCATTTTTATATGTTGTTGTTGTTGTGTTTTTTTTTTTTTTTTTTAGAAAAGACAATGATAATCTGAAATAAGAAAATTGTATTACTAAGGAAGGAGAAAGATGGAAGGGGGAAAGGAGGAGGGAGAAAGATGGATGGGGAGAAAGGGGGAGGAAGAAGGAAGCAAGTTTGAAACATGAAAGGACAGAACTTCAATAATTGTTCCAAAATTTGAAAGTTTTCAGAAATCACCTTGTAAAGATATTATATACATTTACTATAATAAATTCTAAAGTATTATGCCAAAATACTTGAAAATTGCTGTGATTATACAAACTCTTATACGGAAACCACTGTTGAACTTTCATAAGTATAGGATAAGAAGTTTTTGGTCTGTATTGGTATGAAGCTCATAAGTACACAGAACGTCATAGTAAATATCACACTGCAATGCTTTCCTACTCTTGTATGCAAATAGACGATTAAATATTTTTAATTAAAATTTGGAAAAACAAATAAAATCATGCAAAGTGCTAAGATATATAAATTCAGGTAAAATTAATTTCCTGGCCTGGTGAGTACTGTATTCTTCATTGCTTGGGCTTTTGTTTGGGCTTTTACCAGGAATACAGTGAAAACCTCACAACTTTGGGGCATACGGACATTATTTCTCAGGATTTATCAGTGTTGGGCTCTTTTCCTGAGATCCAACAGTGTCCATCTCCCCTCACATGCACAAGTAGCTAACTAACTGAAAAAAGATTTGGAAGAAATACAGGCGATTCTATTGTTACAGCACGACATATCCAAAGACCAATGATGCTCACGTGAAGAAAACGGTGTCTTTACACAATATATAAAGAACTTAAAGTACACCAAAATTTAAGAGATTATGTTTTATCGTTGAGTAACCTGAACACAGGCAAATTCTATTTTTTGGTATCCTCTTTGTTGAAAGACATAACCTTTTGGTTGTTAATAGAAGTGACATGACAATTTTCTCTCCTATGTACAATAAATTAATGTGACAAATAAGAATTTCTCATTCTTCATTTCATGTCTTCAGTAGTGGTTTATTCTTCTTAGAATACAGAAAAGGCTTCAAATGGTAACTCTGTTGCTACTAGTGCAGGGTTCCCTTAAGGTGTGGGGGCCCAATTTGATAAAATTGGTCCAATACACTTAAAACTGGCCCTAGTGATGTGCCAGTGATGAGATATTTTAAGCCCTAGGAATGGTAACCATGCATTTTCAGGTCTGCGGCCTTGACTAGAAGTCTTCAGTTTTTGGTTTAGTCTTTAGTGATGTTATTGTGTTATGCTAATTTTTGTTAAAAAAAAAATAATTCCTAAATGGCATAACATCATTTGTATCTGTGAGAGAAGTACGGACCAATAAGCTCAGAGATCTCGGATGTCTAAGACAACTAAGTTTGTCTTTCAATAGGATTCTCTGGAGAAATGTGGGGGATTAGCAAAGGCAGCACCATTGACTAAAGTGTACACAAATATCAATGCTTGCTTATTGACCAATCGTTTTGGCTCTATCGTTACTACAATGAATATATAAGACACACAATTTGAGAAGGCCACAAACGCATTATCATTTTGCTGTTTGGTACAAACAAGCCTTTGTCAGTGCAGTAGAAACCTTTTTTGTTGGTGTCGGGTGATTGCAACTCCTAATACATTTCATTTGATATCAAACCGTGATCAGTCAGATATAGCTGAACTGAAGTGGGGATGAAATCCTGGCTTCTGATTATGACAGGACAGTCGTCAGTTGTTCTAGCCACCTTCTACCCTGACATAACTCCCCTGCAAATAAAAATAAAAAAACAGCCCATTCACTGTCGAGTATATGGCTCATAAAAAAACAATGGCCAGACAAGCAGAAATATAACAAAAAGATTTGTAAAATTGCCTGAAAAGCAAACACAGTATATCTAAACTCAGCTACCTCTGTCCCTCTGCTGAATGTTTGTGTGTGTGTGTGTGATATTGTTGTACAGACTAATATAAATGCAAGATTATCTCATACATAAAATTATCATTTTTTTTTCTACTCTTTGTCAATTAACATTGATGAATGAATATGAGGATTTGGGGTTTTCACTGAACTTAAATTCTACAGACATGCAAAAATGTAAGAAACCCTCTACCTTTTCCCTTTTGGGTGGGTGCTTATATATCTTCCTTTTGTCACACATGTGAACATGCTAAACACAGGCATCCTGGGTAAGATGTTAAACTACGTCCAGCAGCAAGGCCTCTGATCAGGAGGTTTTGAGGAGTGTGGAACCACCTCTTAATTGCTGATGTTCTCTGGTCCACCCTGACCTGGGGTGGTAGCACCTGTTAGGGTCCCAGCTATGGGCAAATAGTTAACTATTACCAGCAATACAATTTTGATGAAAATATATTACCAGAAACAGATTTTTGACAAAACAAAATGTTACTGGCAATAAAATTTTTATCAGCATTAAATAACCCATTGAGGTTGATATGCCATAAACCAAACCAATCTAAACCAAACAATACATATTCTATTCATACGAATCTATCCTAAAAATGTTGTCGGCATTAAATAACCCATTGAGGTTGATATGCCGTAAAACAAAATAAACCAAACCAAACCTAGACACAGTTGGGTTGACCTGTCAGGGGCAGGCTGACATCAAGACTCAAATGTGCATTGGATTGTTAGGAGGTTAACTTCAAGTTCAACCCACTGACACACCTGGCTTCTCTGGCCTGGTATAGCATTGAATGCAAAGCTTACTTTGGTATCTCTTAGGGTGATTCCAATAAATATTGAGGGGGTGGGGGTCACAGTTCAATTTTTATAAAGGTTTCCTATTGATACTTTATTCAATTCAGATTATCTGTTATTCCTTGGCATGAATCACAATACACACACACACAGCTAGGCCCTCGCCCAAGCTTTTCATCAACCAGCCAGTGATTATCCCATGTTGCATTTTGGTTCTTGATCTCATCGGTGTGCATTGAAAAGGGAAAGGGTCTGCTACATACTCACAAGATAATAAAGAAAAATGCCACCTTGAGAAATAATAATACAAACCTTGTTTCTCATATTATAAAATAACTATTTTTATTCTGGGCTTCACTTGTTTATTTGGATGGGTAGGTAAGTAACATTTGGGTCAATTTCTGTGATGTCAGCTCTTCTCACTACCAACACCTTGTCCATCTATACATCCCAACGTAGTGGTTAGCAATACAAATGAATGGCATCAGAACCACGCAATAGACAAATCTGTCTCCTACCAAGGTTATACAATAACTGACTCCGATCCCAAGCACGACTGTTACCAGCACTCAGATACTCTATTTCTGGTTTTGTTGTCACTTGATCTCAAAAAAAAAAAAAAAAAAAAACCCTCATCCACTCTTTTACTTCCTTGTTCCCCTTTGGTCAAATTGGATGCAGTTGAGAAAGCTAGACTTCAAAAAGAACCACCTGCTGGCAATAAAGCAGGAACCTTGAGATGAGATAAAATCAAATCTTGTCTCCCTTTTCTATGTGGGTGTCCATATTATCACACACATACACACACAGTTAAGTTTAGATGCAAACCTGACAAGAATGATAAATATGTAAGGCAATTTAGGAAATTTCTATTTTCTCATG
Source organism: Acanthosepion pharaonis (assembly GCA_903632075.3). Taxonomy (NCBI): domain Eukaryota; kingdom Metazoa; phylum Mollusca; class Cephalopoda; order Sepiida; family Sepiidae; genus Acanthosepion; species Acanthosepion pharaonis. The sequence continues at coordinate 43,847 of CAHIKZ030004631.1, read as the reverse complement.
TTCTGCCGATATATTGGTGTCATTGGAAAATTTTCTTTTATTTCAACAAAATCTACATTAGCAAGAAAAAAACTGATTTCATGTTAAATATATGAAGCATATGAAATAAAATTCAACCATTCCATCAAAAATCTTTTTTAAAAAAAAAAAAGTCAAAATATTGTTATGATTAATAAAATATCATCCAAAGATGACTCTCTCTCTCTCTATAATTTACGAAAAACACACAAACCAAACATTCCAATGTCACCTGTTAACTCTGGTATTGGCAGTGCTCCCCAAAAATTAGCCTTAGCAAATATTTTAGCGTTTCTTTTTAGAAACAATCAACCCATTACTCTTTGAAAACCATGGTAATCTCATTAAAAAATTGAAAAATATAAACATGTAAAATAAAGTCTCGGCTAGCTGAGATATTAAGTCCTTGTATACAAACATTCCTCTTGGCAAATGTTTAAATTTTCTAACTCATAAAATCAAAAATAGATCTCTCCCTAATGATAAAAAAAAAACCCAAAGTTTTGTTGATTTTTTTTTTTTTTTTTTTTTTTTTTTTACAAACTGATCAAAAAAAAAAAAATTTACATTCAGTAATAATTTTTGTAAACAATGAGCTCTCCTATCAACAGTTTTTTACTCTTAAAATCTGACCTATTTCAAAATATCCTAAAACTAGCAGTAGAGCCCGGCGTTGCTCGGGGATGTAACAGTAAGAGATAGATCAAGTATCGATCATCATAAAGACTGAAAAATAAAATTGACAAAGATTGTTTAAGGTTGACGGACACGCATGTCTTAATTATTTTTTTTTTTTTTTGTCGTTTTTTTTTTTTTTGTTTTTTTTTTTTTTTTTTTTTTTTTTTTACAAATTGGTCAAACCCAATCTCAAGCAAAAACATTGTTTTCAATTGTTATGAGTCTATCGATTGAATAGAATTTTATTATAAACAATTGTAAATGGAATTTTTAAAGCATTCTAAATGTAAAAATAAAGAAAAAAGTTTGCAAGACAATAAGAAACACTACCTGCCAAAAAAAAGTGAAGTTTTGTTGAAATCAGTTGAAAAATGTAGGAAATTCGATCCCATATATAAATGAACACACACACACACACACACACGCAAACAACCTGGGTTTTATAATAAGTATAACTCGATTTGAGTTGTCCCCCTTTCATTCTCACAGTGATGCCTCTTAATCATGTTTTCAAATTGATTTTGTGCAAAAACAATTGTTTTTCAAGTTTTGGCACTGTCAGAACCACCGCAAGGTAATTTTACATAGTCCTGTGAAGTTTTGTTGAAATCGGTTGAAAAATGTAGGAAATCCGATCCAATATATAAATGTGCACACATACACACACACACACAACCTGGGTTTTATAATAAGTATGATGCTGAATACTTTTTGTATATATTGTATATCCCATATGCTAAGATACACCCTCTAATTAGATAGGTATTTGTTGGGAGGGGGAATATTTTAGGATTTAATAGTCTACCATACTAGCAAGTCTATGTTGCCATTTCTACACTGTGATATTTCTTTCTGTTGCAAAAAATTATCACATATTGGACTTATTAAATGTTTATGGTTATTATTAACTAGATTTGCAATAGTTTAGCACAGTGTTATATCTTCACACCAGAAACAACTTGTAATTGGCCACCGCGAGATGCTTCCACACATGGTGTGGTTTCATCCAACTCCCAGCCAATGTTTCAGGGTTGCATTCAAGGACACAGTGTGTTGCTTTTGAATCGTCACTACCACAGTCCATGGTTGCTTGTGTCTCATGACTGGCATTTGTTACGGTTGGCAAACTCCTCGCTTTTCAGTGCTAAGATGCAGGATGGTTTTTAAGGGCATTTTTCAGGAACAAAAATGCATCTTAGCATACAGTAGATAACACCTTGCTAATATATCTAAACATTTAATTAATCAGAATCTGGCGCGTTTCGAAATATCTTACGCCAAAAGACTGACTACTTTCTCTATACAGATGGCACCTGACTAATATCCATATATTGATAAATTAGGAAATCTCATTAATAAACTAAACAAAATCATAAAAGTTTACAAATGAATTCATATATATATATATATATATATATATATATATATATATATATATATATATATATATATATATATATACATATATGTGTGTGTGTGTAAAAAATATATAGAAAATAGGAAAGAACTTGTTAGGTAAATAATCCAAAGTTCTTTAGTATTTTTTGTTATTATTTTTAAAAATAGTGCTCGATACACAAGTAGAGCATATATATATATATATATATATATATATATATATATATATATATATAAAAAACAAATAACACCTGACCTTTCTTTGATATTTTGTTAATTTGAACTGATACCTGTTTAAAACTAAGCGCCGCCTGCCATAAGTCAACAAATAAAAATGGCATACACTTTTATTCACATCACCAGATTACTCTGCTTGAACTCTGAAATTTTAATCACTAATTAAATTTTGACCTCTTCAAGTCTAGAATTAGCTATCTTTCCTGTTATCTTGCCCTTTCTTATGCTAAAACACACACTAACCCTCTACCTTGAGTGGTCCTTGAGCCTTGTATTGTGTGAAAATTAGGGAAACAAAAAAAAAAAATTTATAAGAGTGTTTAATACTTGTTTTCACTTATCAAGAAAAAGAGAATCCAGTTTCTATTATATTAGTTTTATTAAAATTCAAAAAATATCTTCCTAAAACAACAAAAATTGCCAATGGAATATACATTAATAGCGGCGTCAAGCGAATTACTGTCCTTTTTGTACACCATTTTTTTGCAACTATGCATGTTAAACTTTGCCAATATTTACAAGTTCTCAGTTTTTGTTCTTTTTTTTTTCTTTTTTTAAGGTTTTTGACAAGAAACTCCAAGAAATTAACGACAATTTAAAATCGAAAAGCCCAAATTCCAATCGGTAAGTAGCAGTCGTTATTTAATATCTGTAAAATGCTAAACTCTAAAAATTGGAAAAGTCTTGCATTTTCTAAAAATCTGCAAGGCCACTTATTAAGAGTCTGTCTATATTTCTGAGATGAGGTATTATGTACTCTATTTACATTATTCAGACTATTGTCCTCATCTTTGTCGCCATATTTATCACAACGTTTCGGCCGTTGTACGCTCTGGCCTTATTCAGGTGGTTGGAATGTCGAACTGAAAATACAAAGGATCTGTGGTCCATATAACATCAGGACCACCTTCAAAACCTTGATGACACTTCGCAGATATCTCTCCCGAGTAAGACCCCCCCCTAGAGGAGAACATGACTAAAGACTGTGTGTACGTTATCCAGTGCAGCTACGAAAACAAATATAAAGGAGAGACAGGCCGCCCCCTCAAGGTAAGGCTTCAAGAACACCAGAAAGCTGTAACACGAGGGGAAGTAGAAAAATCAGGCGTGGCTGACCACATATGGAGAGAGAAGGGAGATCACCGCCTTCTGTGGGATCATGTTGAGATCATAGAGAGGGAACACTACTGGAAAATTCATAAACTTAAGGAATCAGCATATATGCTAGGCCACAAAAATCTCCTGAGCCGACCAAGCATAGAAATAAATACAATATGGGAACCAGTAATAAGGAGTGCCAGAGAAAAAGCAATGATAACAACAAAGTTGCAATATGAGGTCTGTTAAAAACATGCAATAATAACAGCAAAAATTGCAATATGAGCACTGGTAAAAATGGTTGCTGAAGACATTAGGTTTATAATACCCAGAAATTCATACCCAGATGTCCTCAAGGACACATGGCACAGTGGATAAAGGCCTTGATCCAGTGACAGGACCCAAAGAGTGTGAGTTC
>CAHIKZ030004631.1:30000-37500 GCA_903632075.3 Acanthosepion pharaonis | reverse complement strand
AATCTAGTAGTACACTTAAATTCATGAAGTAAAGGTTTCCAAAGAGGAAACTTTCTCGGAACAATTGCCATTAAAGTATTGATAGAAAAGCTATGTTACCGAGATGGGAAAGTGTTTAAAGCCATGATGCCAGGTGGGGACTGATAATGTTTCACGTTCTTCTTTAGATTTTGTCAAGAATCACTTGATACATAGAAGTTCTGGACCAAATGTGGCAACGGTTTTAGTGCTTGGACAAATGGTAGACTCATGAAGGTGCAAGATAGATTCTGGCAAGAAAAATTGTCTAGCATGACACAGAGAATCAACTTTCACTGCCATTGGTAGACTAGTGTTGTTCTTAGAAAATGACTTTGAATACGGGAAGAAATTCTTACGTAGTTTGTCAGTTTCTCATCATTGTTTATCTTGGTTGGGTTTCAAGTAAATAATTGAATAAAAGCATTTTTATTATCATCAAAATCTACCTGGTTGTTCATTGATGCATCTCTCTCTCTCTCTCTCTTTTTATCTCGTTCTTTCTCTCTTTTTATCTCGTTCTTTCTCTCTTTTTATCGTTCTTTCTCTCTTTTTATCGTTCTTTCTCTCTTTTTATCTCGTTCTTTCTCTCTTTTTATCTCGTTCTTTCTCTCTTTTTATCTCGTTCTTTCTCTCTTTTTATCTCTCTCTTTATATCTCTCTCTTTATATCTCTCTCTTTATATCTCTCTCTTTATATCTCTTCTCTTTCTCTCTCCCCTTTTCTCTTTCTCTCTCCCTCACACACAGATTTCAGAATTAACATTTATATATATATATATATATATATATATATATATATATAATATTAGTGGTAAATATACACATACATATGCAAAATATATAAATATATATACATAGGTGCATACACATACATGTATATTTTTTGGATAAAAATTCCAAGAGGATAGAATCCAGTTGAATTTGTAGGTCTGATGAATTGGATCGTATTTATATATATATATAATTATATAATAAATTATGACCATGGAATATTATATATATTTATATATTTTTATATATATATATATATATATATATATATATATATATATATATATATATATATATATATATATATATATATATATATATATATATATATATATATATATATATATATATATATATATATATAAAATGTTCACACTGAACCTTAAAAACTCAAAAGTAGGGCAGAATACAGAATATAATTGTCACTACCTGGCAGTCTTAAATTGAATTTTCAAGCACTGTTATATATTATGAATACCAAAATAGACTGCACAAGGATTATCTCCCCTTACAACTGACTTTCTTCCTGACCCTACTTTTTTTTATCAACCAACTTAAAATTCCTGTGATTGCATTTCTAACTTTATTTATTAGACCCCGGTAGAATTCAATGATCAAAATATTTGAGGGAGAGATATACAACCGCATGTCAATTCCATAAGTTTAGTGGATCCACATGAAAATACTGACATCTCAGCTTCAGTCACTTTCTCATTGCTATTTGAAGAAAAATTACATTTGAAAAGAAAAGAAAAAAAAAAAACCTTTGAAGTATAATTGAACAGAAAAGGCATTTGAAGTAAAAATATTTTTCAGCCTTTCCACTGTGGGTGAAAGTCATTTTATCAGACCTATAATTTTCTTGAGATAATTTGATTAGATTATTGGGGGTGGTCAGGGCATTATCTGTTTGTTTTAAGGATTCCTGTAGAGCAGGGGTCGGCAACTCATTCAACCCACAGTCCGGATTGTGTTATAATGACAGGTTGTGGGCCGGACGAAGGCCATTAATGAAAAATTAAGGATTAAGTAATTAATTAAAATTACGTATGCAGACCCCTGTCAACCTAAATATTTAAAAGCATAATGAAAATAAACATTGAGAAACCAGAAAAACAAAAGAAAATCTAAAATTAAAAAACACCTAACAAAAATTACTTTTCCTCAAGGAACGACAAAATACTTCAAAGTGAAAAAAAAATCAACCAAAGTGTAATGGATGAAATTATGACGTGTAGGTTTGAAACTGTTATTGAAAATTGTTCCACAAATGAACCACACACACACACACACACACATCAAACAAAAACGAAGCACATATACCCATACATACGAGTACAAATTGTTGTAAACATATACACTTACGTACGTACACATGCGGTATCATCCACACATTCATGAGGCATGTATGTATAATGCGCGTATGTTTAACTGTCTTTAGATTTCTGCTACCTCGCATGTCAGTCCCTCCCTGGCCTCTTTCACTTTATCGTTCCTTTCGCTTCTGTTATCTTTTAATGTAACCAAGGGTCATAACAAATATGTATCCATTATTTGACATTAAACGTAGGCAATGCAACTTGGTAGAATAAGTCTCATGAAAGATAACTGGCAGATAGTCTAAAAATAGTCATTGGTAATCAGGCTTGCGGGCCGGATCTGGCCCGCGGGCCATAGGTTGCCGACCCTTGCTGTAGAGTAAGTGACCATGATTAAATGTAAATGGCAGAACTGCCCAACAAATAGAAATTTGACAAAATTTCTAATAAGCAAAGGTTTAAAAATAATATTGAGCAAGCAGACAATATATGCAAGACAAAGCAACAGTAAGAAGGCAAAAAGTTCACAAATTAAGAATGGGGGTTGAAACATGAGCGAATTGTGATAAATGAATGTAGCATTCTGACTTCAAGGCAAGACAGACTGGGACTAAGTTAGATGAAACCGAGAACTGGCCTATTTTATTGGCTAGGAAGAAATCCCAGAATTCATTTGTGCTTCTACCTATAAATTAGAGAGGGGGGGAAGTATTTTGTCGTCATTCCCGATGTAGAACCAACAGTTCCAGAAATACTTCTCCATCTTTAGATACCACTTTTAAATACTGTGGATTGTTTGAAAGATAAACAGATTAAATACATATGAAATCATTAAAAAACATGGTATGGGGGGGGGTGAGGTCACTTTACCCTTATTGTCTTGATTTTTGAGTTTTGATGGTATAACTCCCAGCTGTTCCAAAATGATTATATTTTTATTAATTGTTAAGGAATCAAAATTCACCTTTTTGGAAAGACTCTTGGTGTACTTTTTTCAAGTTCTAGACAAATTTAGTACTAGACAATTATTGTAAATGAGGAATCGCAAAATGCTATTAAAGACCTCAAAACCAACCCATTTATATTCTACATGATTTCTCGTATTTTCATTTTCTGTGACAAGACTTCCTCTTATAATTGTGCTTTTGCATCTCTTGGTTTGTACAACTGTGTTAAAGTTTTTACATTCAAATATTTAATGTTTGGATAAGGGAGTTTCTATTGATATTTTATTGTTGTAGAACTCACAAAGAATTTATTCTATCATTGACTGAAGAATTAAGATTCATTAGAAAATTCAAATAGGAAAACTGAAATTCTTTCTCTTGAAAATAAATATCCTTTGGACAGGCACTTATGATATGGATGAAGATTTTATATTTTACACTTGGGTTTTTTTTGTTTTGTTTTTTTTTTTACAATATAATCTTATTTTATTTCTTTTACATTTTACACTTATTTTCTTTTACATTTTACACTTATTTTCTTTTACATTTTACACTTATTTTTTTTTACATTTTACACTTATATTTTTTTTTACATTTTACACTTATATTTTTTTTTACATTTTACACTTATATTTTTTTTACATTTTACACTTATTTTTTTTACATTTTACATATATTTTTTTACATTTTACACTTATATTTTTTTTTACATTTTACACTTATATTTTTTTTTACATTTTACACTTATATTTTTTTTTACATTTTACACTTATATTTTTTTTTACATTTTACACTTTATTTTTTTTTTACATTTTTACACTTATATTTTTTTTTTACATTTTACACTTATATTTTTTTTACATTTTACATTATATTTTTTTTTTTTTACATTTTACATTATATTTTTTTTTATTTGCACTTTACACTTTACATTTATATTTTTTTTTATTTACACTTTACACTTATATTTTTTTTATTTACACTTTACACTTATATTTTTTTTTATTTACACTTTACACTTATATTTTTTTTTATTTACACTTTACACTTTATATTTTTTTATTTACACTTTACACTTATATTTTTTTTATTTACACTTATATTTTTTCTTTTTACACTTATATTTTTTTTTTTTACACTTATATTTTTTCTTTTTACACTTTACACTTATATTTTTTCTTTTTACACTTTACACTTATATTTTTTCTTTTTACACTTTACACTTATATTTTTTCTTTTTACACTTATATTTTTTTTTTTTTTATACTTTACACTTATATTTTTTTATTATGTATATCTTATTTGAACCCAAAATGAAGTTTAATTCTTAGTTCTTATAAAATATCACAACTCAAAAAATTATTAATTTATTGTTTTCTTTGATGTCTCATGATGTTTTTTTTTTTTTTTTTTTACCTCGTTTTTTTTTTCATTTTTTTACCTTTCTTTTGCAGCAGTATTTCAATAAATCGTCCAGTGAAGACTTTGGAACAGCGAGAAGCTGAATATGCTGAGGCTCGGCTAAGGATTATGGGATGTGCCACTGGTTATGATGGCCAACAGACACAGACCCCAGCAGATAATAGGTATTTTCTCCAAAATACTATTTCTATTTTCACATGAAGAATTTTAATTTGTCAAAACATTTTTGGTTAACCTACTCAATAATAGCTGAAAATTTTTAATCAGAGAGCAGACTTCCAATTCCCTTTGTGTGATATTTACTTATGCGCAAATACCCTTAGGAAAGGTATGAATCCACCTTTTCTCCCCCAGCTTTGGGTTAATTAGTAAGATTTCTTCTCTTCTTCTTTGTCATTTGTTTTTATTTATCATGTGGGAGCCTAATCCACATCAGTGGACCCCCTTCCAGGTAACTGACTAGCTGCACATATGGCAGTTCATCTCTCCAGATCTCTAAATGCATTTGTCATGAAGGTCCACTACAGAGGGGGGGGGGGTTGCAGACACACACATTGCCAACACTTTTATGTGATTTAATCAAAAAGTTTTCAGGGCGTGGGTGATAATGGGTCTCCACAATCTCCTCTTCTTTTTAGCTCTAACTCAGTTTTGTCTTTTTTTCTATCTCTCCTAATCCCTGTTCTTCCAATCATTTACACAATCTTGTTAAGTAGGTTATTGATTGTTTTCCTCTGTTCCTATAATCATTAATGTCCTGTGAGTGTTAAATTCTCCAAGCTCTCTTTCCTCATTATATGCCCTAGGAATTTCAACTGTCACTTTCTGATTCTAAGTATAAGTGTCCTTTTCGTTACCAGTTGGCCTAAAACTTTGCTTTTGCTCACATGTTCAGTTCATTCTCATCATCCTTCTGTAGAACCACATTTCTTTTCCCTCAAGTCTCTTCATTTGTGAGGAGATTGTCCAGCATTCACTGCCATATCGGAGGACTGCTATTGCACAAAATTTTAATGTTTCTTAATACTTTGCTTAGTTTTTTGAAGGCATCTTTTGCTCTACCAATAACTGCTGTTGTTCCCAGGTCCACCCTGACCCGGGGTGATAGCACCTGTTAGGGTCCCATCTATGAGCAAATAGTGAGCTTCCCATACAAAAACACCATGAAAGTATAAAACACATTTTAAAAGTAAAAATACCAGTAATACATTTTCTATAGCTGAAGGTATATAATTGTTCAAATTATATAGATTTCAGTGTTAAATAACCCATAGGGGTTGATATACCACTAAACAAAATCAACGGCCAACCAAACACCAACATGAACTGTTTCATGACATTCATTTCAATAATATACTACAATTTCTTAAATGCAGCCATATTCTAAAATATAACTTAAAAACATAACACCCCTATCACCATCTCTAGTAATTATGTCCGCACAAACATGTATATGCACAAAAGCTAAGTATTATCTGCCATGTATTCAACTGTGAAAGCAGAATAACACATATCATATTTTAATACTTCAAAGCTCCCAAGAAAATTAAATTTAGTCATTAAATGACCCATAAGGAGTTGATGTGTTGCTAAACAAATTAACTAAGAAATATTTCCTAGATATTTAAATTTTTGTACTTGCTTGATTTTGGTGTCTCTAGCACGTAGATCATATCTTGGGCTGTTTCTTTTGCTGACAACAATACTTGCATTGAAAATAAAAGTTGGAATTGTGCCTGCAGGATATGGAGATGACAGTGAAATGGATAAAAGTGATAATCTGCAATGTTATTGGTCCTGATCTGGCATTTCATCTTCAGTCACTTTCCCACTATCATAATGTAGCTTCCCTGTGCATTTTCTATAACTTCTTTCATGGCCATTGTTCGTATGAACTTTCCACTATGTTACCTTGATTTTATGAATTCAAGTACAATAAAAGATTGGCAGATAGGTCTCATCATTTTACAGTTGAAATTGTTAGATGGAACTGTAAGTTCTATGCTAACAGTTTCTTCTATTGCACTTCTTGCTTGTGGAACTCTTTTTCACTTTCTTGCTTCCCGCTCACCATTGATCTTCAAACATTTAAATGCAATGTCAATCGTTATCCTCTGTCTTCTTAATTCTTCTTCTTTTATTGTCCTCTCTCTTTAATAGTAGTTTTTCTCATATTCTCTAACACTCAGTAACCCCTTGCGTCCTAGTGGCTTTATTGCCTTTGATCTTCAAATATCTAAATGCAATGTCAATCGTTATCTTCTGTCTTCTTAATTCTTCTTCTTTTATTGTCCTCTCTCTCCTTAATAGTAGTTTTTTCTTGCTTGGGGTGAAATGATTTTGAAAAGAACAAAATACTGATTTCCTAAACCTGTTCTTTTTCATTTTGCAAGTAGTGACTATCAATGATAACCTAATTTTAAAAAAAATGATTTTGGGAGCAGTTTAAGATGTCTTTAGGAGAACTAAGGTTTATTTGGGGATGGGAGATTGTTCTGGGATGATGATGAAAAAAGGTAACCTTGAACCCTCCTGCCTGACTCAGAGATTGAACTTATGACCCTCAGATGATCAGATGAACATTCCCAGTACTTTTATCCATCACGTCCTGAAGAACACTTTGGCATTTTTTTCTTTAAGTTCTTTTCTAATTGGACGTTCTCTTATAGTGTGATCATATTTACACTAGGCCTGCTGATTGGGTTATTTCAGCATAATGTACATTGTTTCTTTCAGGTTTGTTGTCCTGTCCCTTTTATTTTGAAATTGTTCCATCACACTTGAATCAGAGCTTAAAGGCAATATCACATTTCTGGGATGAGGAGTTATTTAATGTTGGGCTATTGTCGTCATTTTTATTGTTATTATCGCTATGTTTAAGCCGATGTGTTCTCTTCATGTGTCTGCTGATCTGAGTAACCTTCAAGAAATTTCAAACTGAGCCCTTTATTTAATCTACAGGGTTGGATTGTTTTTATTCTGCTGACCCTGTCTAAGGATAGCTCTTCTAGTACTGCTCAG